>JAVYIG010004356.1:0-20000 GCA_035222895.1 Strongylocentrotus droebachiensis | reverse complement strand
TTCCCGTTTTTATTTTGTTTGTTTGATTTTTTTTTATTTGCTTGATTTTGTTCGTTTTTTTTTTTGGGGGGGGGTGGGGGATGTTTTCGTTTTTTTTTGTTTTTTGTGACACCTTTTAGATTCATAGAAACGTTTAGGAAAGTGTAACGTTGATGTTATTTTAGGTTTTGTATTTTCATATATTGAATGATTTGTTGTCAAATTATTTATTCATTTGTTTTGCCACTCAGATATTTCTTTCATCCGTGCCCCCTCCCCAACAAAATCCTCATTCGCTGCTCCTGAATCTAATAACAACTTGACAAATACCTGCCAAGTCAATAGTCACCTGGTTAAAAAAGGAAAATTCGTGCAATATCCGTCCCTATTCATGAGAACCCTACCCGAATCAAATTTCTGCTATAGTAGGATATGAAATACGAAAAGGAAATTGCGTGAATCGCAAGTCATTATACGATTTCCTTTATGAAATTTGTCTGGAGCAAGTCCTGAATTCGAATTATTTCGGATATCAAAACAACAAGAAAACTTCCAAGCAACTATATAGCAGTTTTCGAAAGTCATATAGACGTCCATGTATATAAAAGTAGATAATTTAAGTTTGATTAATTGACTGCCCTCATAGGAATTTCATATTTGTAGAAAGAAAGATTTGTTTATAAGCAGGTTTCAACATTTCCATTTCATGTCATTCCATTTTCTTTATCAAATTATTCATGTTAAAACTTCGTCAATTTCAAAGCAGATTATTTAGTGACGATGTGCGTTCTTCGAATCCAGGGTGGTGTTGACTACATCAGGTTTAAATGGGCTTTTGATATTAGTTTGATTGCAATGCATAAACGCAAGATCCTCCTGTCACTGAGCAAGATATCTCGGTTGCCTGATTTTGTCTCATTACCTTGTGAAGAAGAGAGTTACATTAATCCTGTCAATGCATTCAAAGCCACAGTATGAGCTGCAGAGAAAATGTAAAAGAGCAATTACCGTTCGGGCATTGCGGGTAGAAGAGGGAGAGGAAATGGGAGAAAGAGAAGGAGATCGAGAGAGAGAGAGAGGGGGAGAAAGAGAAAGGGGCGGGGGGAGGGTAGAAAGAGAGAGAGAGAGATGGAGAGGGAGTGAGAGAAAGCTAGATAAATAGAAATAGAGAAAGAGAGAGAGAGAGAGAGAGAGAGAGAGAGAGAGAAGGAAAAAGAAAGGGGTGTGTTTCCGAGAGTTGCTGAGGAAAGAAATAAACAGGGAGAATATGGAGAGGATGCTGAAACAACAGAAAAGGAAAAGGTAATAGAAATAGAGAGTAACACATACAGAATGTGTGTATACAAAGTACCATGATTCTGAGTGAGAGGGTGGGAGAAAGAGAGAGAGAGAGTGAGAGAGAGAGAGAGAGAGAGAGAGAGGGGGGGCATCAGGTGCTGATGTGCATGATTATGATCAAACACTTTTAACATCTTGGCTAATACCGGTTATCATTCATCTACAATCTTGCAGCAACTGCTTTGTGAGTCTTTGATTTTTCATCAGCGATCAAAACTCAAGGAATGTCAATGTTGTCTGAGCTATTAAGATTCTTGAAAGGTCTGAAATGGGGAGAATAATCCTCGAGAAGTTCAGCCCTCAAACACATACACTAAACATTAAACGGGACAAAAGAAATGTAGAAATCTGTCTTGGTAAACGTACACACAAACAGTTGCGTTATTGTTGTTTTCTTGTAGGTAATATATTTGTGTGTATATATGAAGTTGGACAATAAACAAATATAAGCGATAACTATGATAACGTGGAGAACAAAATGAAGCGGGTTTCTGTTTCTTGATAAACACAATAATAAAATCAGTGGCAAAGAATGGACAAGAAGTGAAATAGATAATATTCCCCATTCAATCGACATGATCACATTCCTTGTCAACAAATATTGCCATTGTAATAATGATTGTAATTCCCAAATGCACACATTGGAGTATATATTTTTGCTACATTAACGAACCTAAATACCCATTTAATTACCTAAAAAGTGATACATTGTATACAAAAAAAAAAAACAGATGAGCAAAACATCATGTCCAACGAGATTGAATTTCAACACATAAACTCCTTCAGAATCTCCTCAGGGTACAAATGATTCTTTTTCACAAGCCTGTACCTCCTCAAATAAATCACCACCCGTGTGAATTCATTGAAAATATGGAGATTCGGAAAAACAACCCAATGTTAGCGCGGAAAACTGGATCTGTGTGGCCTTTTTATCTGGCTATTCTTTGAGATGAGTTGAGGACTATCTCTCTAGTGTTACAAACTTTTAAAGATTATTACATTTTATTTCGAGGAACAGTGTAACTACTTAAAGTGCACATTAATATTATTGATTTATTATCATATTTGTTATAACTAACACTTATTCGAGAGAGGGATGTGCGTGACGGAATCGCATTGGAACTCAATTTTCCTTTATATAGTTATAATATATGTGGGCTTGTCGTCACGGTAAAGTGGTTAATCATTCACTTGACTCTCCATCCAAGCGCGGCACTAAGACATTACACAACATTTGCCCAGTTGCTGAATGGGTAATAATGTTAGTATGCGAAGGTCATTTTAATGAACGTCTGTAAGAATTAGGCGCCTCGCTGGAGCGCTCCTCGGGGAGTGAATAGTAAGCTTACATTGTGTGCGAGCATGTCTGGGTACAAATATATTTGTACATGAAGTACATTTGTACCCTGAAGAGTATTATTATAGATAGCATTCATTAGATTATTAAGACTTTGTAGGTCTCAGCCCGGGAGAAATATTATACAAATATGATAACAATTATATAACGATAATAGGCTACTAATTATAATAGTAGTCATTGTAACCCCGGCCGAAAATTTGATGTTATTGCTAATCCGCACGTGATAGCGCACACGCTCCGCTCCCTGGGGAGTATTCCGGCCAGACGTAATTTTACAAGCGCAAACATGTCAATCCAAATTCATTAACGTTCGCATCATAACGAGTACCCATTTAACACCTGGATGAAGAGTGGCAAATGTAAATCGTGATCCACAGTCCGTTGACGTATCTAGTAGAAAACAACACCTCTACATATGATCTGAACCGATAAATACAGAATTTCCCCCGAATGATTTTATATATCACCAACCTCTCAGGCTGATGTCGAAAAACTGTGGAACGGGGGAGTTCTGAATTTGGACAACGATAAGCATACAGTATTTATTACATTGTTTGGATTCAGAATACCGCCCCCATGCTTTCATGATTAGATTAAAGGGAAAGTCCACCCCCAAAATAAGTTTGTTTTAATAGGAGTAGAAAAATGAGAGAAACAAGTCAGTGAAAGTTTGAGCAAATTCCGATTAAAAATAAGGAAGTTAGGATTTTTTAAGTTGTGATCAATCAAACACAAATTGGCAACTCTATGACGTAAAATGCGAGCTCAACTTCCATTTGCTTAGTACTAAAAAAATCTAAAATTTTCATTTTCCCTCAAGAAAAATTTCAACCATACATGCACCCTAAATATAATAATTGCAAATATGTTTCTATACTCCCCCTGCAAGGAACAAATATATATTCCGTCATCAATAACGAAGAAAACATGATTTTATGGAATATTATGCACAAAGCAAATGAAGGAGAGCTCGTATAATACGTCACAGAGTTGCCAATTTGTATTTGATTGATCACAACTTCAATAATTCATAACTTTCTTATTTTCATTCAGAATTTGCTCAAACTTTCACTCACCTGATTTTCTTATTATTCTGCCTCTATCGAAACAAACTTATTTTTGGGGTGGACTTTCCCTTTAACGTTGCTTTCACGTCAGATGCCTAGACAATGTAAACAATGGATACGCGCAGAGAAGAGAAGTGCACAGTTTTATTTACCTTTGTATGCACTTTACTGCCCCCTCCCTCCAAAAAGGTTGTTGTAGTGCACGCTCTTAAAGGGGGTGTAGCATGACGACACTATGTGTCTTTCCCGTGGCCTGACTCGGGGCCAATCGAGGATAATCGACTACGGACGACGCAACCGCAGTTTTCACGTGCGTGCAACATACGAAAAAACCGAAGCGTGAGGAGAAATTCGGTCTGTTTCGCGAACGCTGGCGCGCTGATCGTTAATTAAAGGTACTATGTCCCATTTGCAGGCCAAAATATGAAAAGATTAAATTCAGACGGCATTTGAAAGATTGTACTAATTTAGAACTCCCCCAAAAAAAAGAAGAAAAAAAAAAAGGGGGGGGGGGTTTGGAAATGTCTTTAAGTTGGAAAATAACGACTATTAGTAGTCGAATCGACTTAAGAGCTATATAGTCGGTAAGTAATAGTCTGATTTTCAGACCATTGTACCGAATGGTCGTACTTTTTATGCTGCGCAAAGATTCAATCAGTTTAAATTTGGCCATTACAAGAAGTGGGTTATTGATGTAGACAAAATATGCTCATGTACCATTTACAGCTCACTTTATGGATGTTATTACCAAAGAAGAAAAAAGCCAGACAGTCACTCAATAGTGCTGACAGTGAAGTCTAGCAAGTAAACGGGTTTCCTTGCATAATTTGAATATTAGGACACTGCTAACGTTTAAATTTCATAGATAGGACATACATGACATATCCTGCAAAGTTCTACAGAATTTGATGTTGGCTGCAAAAGGGACATAGTATATTTAAGTTTACGTGCAATTGTCAAAAAGAAGTCGTAAATGGCGTTAACCAGTATTTGCCATGCTACACCCCTTTTAAAATTTAACTAAATGTTGAGTACCACGTGACACCTTATGTCCCGATAGGTTTAAAAACATATTACTAGCTAACAAAATAAATACCCTATTTTATATGCTATGCTATTCCTAGATATATACATGATTGTGCGCTATATTCCTAAGTTATGAAAGCAAATAGTTGGCATGTTTTGAAAAACATCGTTTCTATCTCTTCCTTTGAGGTTTCATTTCGAAAGAGGCATACACACGAAGGGGAAGGATCATGACAACGATGTTTGTAGTTGTTATGGCACCCAATTTCGTCTTTGAATACGGGGGTAATCTAGTGTATGTCCGATATCGCTTCGTGTTGTTTGTTTCATTCCTACTTTAATTTGAACATACCCTCTTGCTAATATATGAAAGAAAACAGCCTGCTTTAAAAAAACCTGCGGAAAATACATTTATATCTATAGTAGATGATTGTGTTGTTCTTGGCTTAATGAAAATAGAGATTGACTGTAGATTTGATATCAAATTTTATCGACATGATACGTTGCGTGCGAAACAAAATTATTTTTCTTAGAATCAGTACCTGACGCATAGGGGCGGGAATGAATTGCAACTAACTTATTATTGTAGCAAAGTAGTGTTGGTAGAAGAAGAAGAAGCAGAAGAAGAAGAAGAAGAAGAAGAAGATGAAAAAAAAAAAAAAGAAGAAGGAAAAGGAAAACACAACTACAATAACATCGAGAACAGGAAAAAATGGAAGAAGAAGATAATGAAGAAAAAAAAAAAAGAGAGGAAAAGAAGAAAATAGGAATAAAAACAAAATGGAGAAGAAGATGATGATGATGATGAAGATGATGATGAAGAAGGAGAAGAAAAAGAAGGCAAAGAAGGAGAAGAAGAAGAAAAATATTCATGATGTACAGCGGCATGCACGCAGGTGCTGCTTATGATTCGGTAGTGAACGTTAGTTGAGGCTCATGAATTGGTATCACTTCATTTTGTGACCACATCATATTAATGACCTGAAGATGTTACTAGATTTTAATTCAAAATACCAAGGCCATCACCTACATGCCTCGCTTACTTTCATACTCGGTATTACTAATTAACTGCTTTTGAGGATGAATTTCGCGATATTTGGTACATGGTATTTCTTCTTTCCTAATATTGTGCGAGCTTTGATGTGAAACTACACCGAACGCTGAAATTAACTCTACACCCGCCCCCACCCCCCCCCTTCTCTCTCTTTTATCTGTTTTGTCCTTCCCTTCTCCACGGAAAGTATATTTTTATTTACTATGACCACATTGATAGATGGCATATCAGAGATGGTTCAGTTACGAATATGAACTGAAGGACAGCATTGGACCTAGTCTAAGTGGTGCAATAATAGGGGCACTGCTCGTCACTCCATTTTGGCTTTTTTTCTGGATTTCTTCCTGTTTTATTATCTTATCTTGATTTCACCCCCTCTCTCTCTCCCTCTAATCTATTTCTGTCCCTTGTATTGAGACGTAAGAGACAACGATTATTTGATCTGAATATACATAAATATATATATACATAATATACATTACATTTTATGCATATTATACTTGTATGTATTTTGTGTAGATCATTTCGTGTCTTATTTCTCTTCTGTATGCCCTTCATATAATATGTCTATCTCTTTTTCTTTCTTCTCTCTCTCTCTTTCTCTCTCTCTCTCTCTCTCTCTCTCTCTCACTCTCTCTCTCTCTCTTACCCCCTTTCCCCATTTTCCCTAAGCAATAATTAACACATGAGCACGAATAAAATAATGTCTCTGAATATTCCCTTATATGGGTATTTGCACTATAAACACACTCCTGAAAAAGAAGAGAAAGAACCAAGAAGGAGAAAAGAAAAAGAAATCCTTTATGTTTGTCTCCCATGATATCTCCTCGCTCTTGTCACGTTTCTTCATTATCCTTCTTTGGTTTAGATCAACCCCTCAAGGATGTTATCCTTTATCTTCCCTGTACAGACCCAGGCGGATATTTAACATGACCTTACCAAAATGAATATTTGAACATGTCTCAACTGGTCCCCTCCCCAAGATTTAATCTAATTTCTCCAACGCAATACTTAAGGGCCCTTTCCATCTCCTTCTACTGTTTCTTTATTCGCATTTTTTTCTTTTCTTAATAAAGATGAAGGCAGCTTTAGGGGAAGGAGATGTGGCAATGTCGGTGCTTCGTGACGGAGAATGAAGATGAAATCTTAGATGGACACGCTGCGAGCCTTACCGAGACGGAGGCAAGTTGAATTGGTTTGTTATCCTTCACTCAATGGCATTAACACGAATGCATTTAAAGAAATAAAAGGATGTGTGTCTTCAAAACCTAATGAAATCGATGATTTAGATCTGGCAATGAAGGTACACTTGATTCCATTTCTTTTTAAAGTATTGAGGTTGCATTATTAGAGAGAGAGAGAGAGAGAAAGAGAGAGAGAGAGAAGGGGGGGGGGGGCAAGTGTAATAACATGGAGCACACACGGTTATGAGAGTTCTTTGTGGATTGTTTGTTTAATTATTTTCGGTCGTGTAATTTAAAAAGATGTTGCTTCCAAATACTGCATCGAAATCATCACAAATGTTCATGTCTTGAATACCACGAAAATATGTGCATATCACCCAGAAAAAAAGATATTTGTACATTTTCAAAGATCTATATTAAAACCACCCTCTCATTCTAAAGGAAACCGCTTTACTCTGTATGAGCATCGACACAAAATAAACAAATATAAATTATCAAAAATATAAATAATGGTTCTGCTTTACAATATTGGAGAATATGTAACATTACACCACCCCCGGAAAAAACAAACAATAGAATATCAATGCTGTCTACAGAAGACCACTGTTTGGCCAAACTAACCATAAACATGAATGTGACGAAGACAATGAAGAACAAAAAAGAAATGTCGACTCAACTACCAGAAAGCGTCTGTCATTCCAAAAATATATTTTCAGCGAAGAGAGGATTAAATGATTAAGTCGCCACGCCCCACGGTGGACTGCACGTGTGTTGTGATTCGTAGTACACGCCAAATCTAGTCCTGAGACAGTTAATCGCGTCTCAAGTCCCCATTATGGCGGAAGCATTACCAAAACAGGAGCGGTTGTGTGGCAAAACAATCATGCGGATGTTAATGGTCCGTACCTTTCCTAGGGAGACAATATTTATTGGTTATGAAAGGAATATTCGATTGCTCCTCCATCCTTCGGCATCGAATGACTGTTTTTCTATTGGAAACCGCAAGGGACATTTGAGATGATCATGATAGCTAATCGTGACATTTCGAATGATCAGCTTTGGCCAGTTGGTGGATTATATATGGGGATTGATGGAAATTACTACCAAAAGGTCGGTGCGCCTCGTGGCAAGGAAATCTGCGAGACATTCACATCATTTCCAACGATATTTAGTTTTATAAGAGAATTTGTTCCAGAAAAAAAATCGACCGAGTCTATAGTCATGGTGACAGACAATCAATCTGTCCGTCTGTCTCAAATCAACTATAAGTTATTCTAACCTTCTCTCAAACACGATCGCAAATACTTTCGAAAAATAAACTGAAGGCAATATCAATAGCCCTGTCCATCACTTTTCGAAATGTGTGAGTATTGCGACGAGGTATTACGGAGAAGGGGAAAGAGAGAGAAAGAGAGAGATAGAGAGAGAGAGAGAGAGAGAAAGTAGAATACAAAACAACCACACAAGGTGTGATGGAATCAAACTCGGATAGTTCATTTGTTGTCCCACTTCATCCTCTTTTATATATTTTTTTCCTTCTGGCTCTCCTCTTATTCCTTTCCTCCTTTTAGAAATGCATGTTGTACCCTCTATATATGAACATGTCGCTTTCTCTGTAAATGTTCGTTTGCACTCTTTTCACAGCAACTGACATGAGTGACAAAGTAGTTACACAGAACCTAAAAGTGGAAACATTGTGGTAACAAATAATCCATCACGCTGCAAAGGCAGAAATAATATACGTCACTGAATAGTGTTCTTTAATTTTGTTGTGTTTTCTTCAAGTAGTGAGTATTATACATTACGGTTGAATTGTGCATATATTTTGCATTCCATATCTTAAACACTTACGATGGGCTTTCAACTGCTTTCATTTCCCTCTGTGATGCATGAGGCTCCCCACATCTTGACAGCATCAATACCTTAAAGGGATAGTTGAGTTCTGTTTTCAGACCGCAAATGCCTTCATAGTGCATGGTTATTGCTCTTATTCTTATCTATGACATTTGTAGTGCCTTTTTAGAACCTAAAATTGCTAAGAAGGTAATTTTAGACCCCAAAATGTGTGAAATTTAGCCAATACGATCATACCAATTCAGCTCCACTTTCAAAAAACACGGTGACCTTTAATTAATTATTTAATTCAAAATAACAATACATGGGCCAACTGGTTGTACGTAATATAACCAACACGAAAATGCCAAGAAAAAAACGAACAACGGCATTGGTTGAAATACGGTTTTTTCAAATTTTGCAAAATATCTAATATTTGTGGTGGTACACAAGTAGAAATCGTTATATTTCAGCCGTCTATGAACCGATTTTGATCAAACAAAGATGATTTTGTCATTTAAATATTATGTTCTTTCAAATTTGACACTCAGTTTTTCATTATCTCACCAATTTTTTTTTTTTATGTAGCGCCCTCTGCAACAGAACTCACATATGGCTCCGTTTAGTCTCATTTCACAACGCCCCCTATCGTCAGAGCATGGTCAGATTCAGCAGCCTAACATGTTAGCCTATGGACGTTTTTTAAAAAAATCGTTAAAAATTCATTTTTTGTTTAAACGAAAAGCACATCCACCCCGACGTACGTTATCACTAGCTCTTTCATTGGAGCCCTCATGTCTCATTGACTTTTGAAAGTTCACCCACCGTAATTTTTCAAAATAGGTTGCAAGCTCGTCATTGCCTATAATACACATGTGAAACAAGTCTAACTTTGGACTCAGTTTACCAAGCGATTTGAAGATTATAGGTCGAGCACACGAAACATAAAAAGCATGAATTATCATAGATCACTTCTGCCTATTTCGTTTTGTCCATTTCATCCAACCCCCCACCGTAATTTTTCCATTTAGTAAAAGCAAACATTTTGCCGAGTTTAGCAAAAACATGAATATTCATGAACGGTCAGACAATACAGCCTTTTAGTACTAACGTATAGTGAATGGGAATGTGCGATGATCCGTGTAGGAGGTAGAGGTCAGTGGTTTGTGCTGGCAATGTTCACGCGAGCGAAAATGAGACAATCGGAGCAATATGACTATCCCTTTAAGCATGAGGGCTCCCTTGAGTGCTCAACATTCCAAGAAGAAAAAAATATTATATTAGAAATCGGCTTTAGAATTATTCACGGCTCAGCATGAAGGTAGATCATTATATTTCAACACAATGAATAATACGTTTGCATATAATTGTAATTGCTATACAGTATAATGACGTTATGCGATTTGCTTTCAAACTTTTCAAACCGTCTCCGTCCCACCCCATTTATTTCTGACATTGCATCCCTGGATTTGTCTTTGCGACATTTGGTTCCATTAAATGTTTTCTGGGCATCCATGCAGTTCTATTTCTTAGAGATTTAGGGCAGATTAACACGAATATCAATATTGCCCTTTCGTAACCTTTTCATAATCCTTCGCACCGTTACCAGAAGATGAACAGTGTGAAGTATGCGCCACAGTGAGCAGAACGTCTTTAAAAAGCCATTACAAGATATTTTTAAAGTACAACCTAATGGAAGGAGAAGTAAATTTAAGCTGCCAAGAACCCTCGTGTACAAATCCTCAACCTAAATCCTTTAATTTTGTTTTATTACACTTCAAACCTAAGCTTTCCCACGAACATCTATCCTAGGGGAAGTTGTCCTAGGGGGAACCATCATAGTTTTATTTCCTACCGCGTCATATGTGTAATAGTCTGTAACCAGCAATACCGTACTGTGGCTTTAAGGATTCCCTTTAAATCGATCCCGAACGTATACTCTGTATATTTATGTTACTTATAATACAGTTACAAACATAATTATTCATACACTTACCAGGTTTTTTCATTTGTTTTAAGTTTGTGAAAGTATGTGTCAAATTATTGAGAATATGACATATCAAAGATAACATCAAAAATATTGAACAACCAGTCCACACTTCATTATTAAATTAAAAGAATAAAAACAACTTAGATTTATAAGGGGTGTGAATGAATATACCTTTTGTGTCCTCCAGAACTTAATTTTTCATGGCTTTGCCCAAGTTACATTTTTGTTCCATGCATTCTTGGACCTATACAAAATAATTTATGAGGCATTGTATAATCATAAACACTCATTCGTTTCAAATTACATGTTCCTTGTAAAGGTATGAGGGGCATGTGTTACGTTTTTATAATTTTCGCTCATCGAGGTTGTGCACAACACGGGTTTCGCCATGTCGAAGATAACGTCCGACACCATTTTGTTACTCAATGCCTGAAAACGACCCCCCTAACACCAACATAAGAAATATCTCCATATCTGGTCGATATGAAATATGAATCGCGGACTCGACTTCCTGTGTTCTATTATCGGTGCTTGATGGCCGTTAATCACACACTTAAAGTACTCTTAACCCCTCAGAGACCAGATATTACAGGAGGTATTGCTTTACCTCCCTCGACTCCAATGTAACCGAACCCATAATATTTGATATTTCAGCGAGTGCCGTGTTGGTTCCCCCCTTCGTGGTCTCCAGCGTTTTCCCCGACCATAATCTCATCTGGACCCACTGAACGTCGAATATAGATTTCTGTAATGTAAGACATTTCACATTCTCTTTGCAAAGTCTTGTTTCTTGTCAATCCAGTGTTGTCGAATGGAAACCAAGATGAAACGTTCAAAGTACTTATGGATGTAGGTATTCATTTCAAAAACGTATTGTGAAGTAGACAACAATCAAGAATATTATTTCCATGCTGGCAGCAATGATGATGGCTGTATTCTGATTTCATAAAGACAAAGATAAGGAGAAAGAAAATGAAGTTGCCGGAATTGCACACTTATTGAAAGTAGCAAACGGGGGATAACCACCTGCAAAAATAGGGAGGGGTCGTGGTCGAGTGGATACGTCGCCGGGTTGTCGATCACAAGGTCTGCGGTTCGAGTCCCGCCGCTGCACTAATGTCCTTTGGCAAGACATTAATCTACATGTAAATGGGTACCTGGCAGGAATTAATTCCTTGAAATTGAAATGAAATGAAATGCTGGAGCGCTGTATAAACGGCAGTTAGGCCAAAGCCGGGGTAATAATAAATGCGCCTCGGAATAGAATTATCTAGATAGACTAGAAAGATAGACGGCGCTATACAAATGCATACTATTATTTATAATTTTTTATTTTACCTGTTTATATGCTTGTGTATTTATCTATTTTGTTTTTGATGCTGTTATTTGTTTCTATTATTACCAAACAGGGCCTCATGGAAGACCACCAAATTGGTGATATGTGCCACCCTGTATAAATATCAGAAATAAATAAATAAATGAATAAATAAATTAATAAATAATTGTTTAAAAGAGCCCCATTTGTATTCACCACACCCCGATGCCATAAGCGGTTGTTTCATTTCACCCCCCCCCCCCAAAAAAAAGGGATCAATAACTGTAAGATTTCTTTAATAGCGTTTTGGTTATGTTCTAAACGACAATTGTGAAAGAATAATATAATGTAAGAGTCATAAAATGAAATCTAAAACAATAAAATATCCTATATATGAACCTCGGTCGTTCTTTTTAAAGTGCCAGGGACCCGTTGCACAAAACGTACCTTTGATAGTTACTTGCCATCAATGGTAACTACCATGGAAACATTGATTTTGATTGGCTTTTGAGCTCTGTTACTGTATTAATTAGGGTACACTGTGCAGTTGTCAATTTGCAAAACACGTTCCATCTAAAGATTATTGTTTAAATGCCCTTAAGAAACAAAAATCAAATCAATGGTTTTTGAAAAAGGAATGCCACAAATATGCATCGAGGCCCTGATTGAGTAGTTTTACACTCCTAAAATAGAATCTCGAAGAAATCTATGAGGTAATTGAAATATGTTGGAAAGGACAGCTTGTAGCCATGGTTGTATAGTTGAGCTGAGAGCAATTTAGGCGTTTGAAGGGGGCACTCATCGATGTTTGAAGAAGGTAATTCCATTAGTTGTGATATTTGTGTCATTCCTTTTTCAAAAACCCTTCATTTAATTTTTGTTTCTTAAGGGTATTTAAAAGAGAACCTTTAGATGGAACGTGTCTTGCAAATTGACGACTGCACCGTGTACCCTAATTAATACCGAAGAACAGTGAATGATTACAAGAATGAAACCTTCTTTACTTTATGAATAAAAGGTTTGTTTTTGTGATTTTCTTTAGACCCTCCTCTCTCTCTCTCTCTCTTTCTTCCTTTCTCTCTCATCCCCTCTCTCCTCACGCTCTCTCACCCACCCCTCTCTCTCCCCTCTCGCGCGCTTTTGTCTTCTATCTCTCCTTCTCGCTTGCCTCTCTCTCTCTCTCTCTCTCTCTCTTCCTTGACTCGATCACTCCACATCTCTCTGGTTAAACCCCTATTTCGATTCTCCATATCTCTTCCTCCCTTCCTCTCTCTCCATTCTATGTCTTTGTCTTTCCAGGGATTTCGGAATTAGTCCGTCTGTTTTTCTCCCTCATTATCTCCCATTGATTATTGCACTCACAATATCCTTTCGATCTCAACCCTTATTAGCCCACCCATAACTAAGACGTTCATTTTCTCCTGCTCTTTCAATTTTGGTATATCTTACATTACATCACTTATCTCTGAACTCTTTATACAGAACTAGATCCTTGTCCTCTGTAGGATTTGTTTTCAATTCGATCTTTACATCCCTTCTAGGTTTGCGTGCTAGCCTCACTCACTATGATCATGACAGACAATGAAAGCGGACAAAATATACAGTTCCTCAGGAAAACAAAGGAACATCCCTTCACTGCTATTATGTAAAAATGTGTAGAACAGGTGAATATGCATGTGACACCTGTTCTACACATTTTTACATAATAGCAGTGAAGGGATGTCCCTTTGTCTACCTGAGGAACTGTATATTTTGTCCGCTTTCATTGTCTGTCATGTTCATAGTGACTCTCCCCTCTCTCCATCTCTCTCTTTCTCACCCTCGGCCTCTCTCTCTCCACTTATCTTCCTCCCTCTCTCTCCCTGTCCCTCCCCTCTCCTTCCCAATTCAACCGCTTTTATGAATGACATCCGCCTTGGCGCGGTGAAAATTAATATTTAATTTCTTCCAATCGTTCGATTATTTTTACATTCGTTAATGGCATCTTTGCGCTGCTTATAAACTCGTTCATCAAAGGTTAAGTGTTATAATAAACAAATGCCAACAAACAATTCATAGACTTGGTTGACGAGTGGTTGAGAGCGGCGCGGGCAAAATGCTCCTCATCCTCCTTAATTTGAACCCATCCATCACTCGACATACTTCAGGCATGCGTGGTGATGTGTACCCATCTAATCTTGACCGATAATTGCCCCCGATCTTGACACTGAGCAAATCGGGCAATTAGTGATGTCTTACTTCGTCATTCTTCAGAAATGGCAAGTCGAGCACGGCGAGTATTGCCCTCTGTGAAAGCCCGACACCCTTATTTTTTAAATATATATAAATATATATCTCTCTTCCCCTTGTTACACCCTCAAATGTAATAACTCCCACAAATGTAATAACGCCCACAAATGTAATAACACTTTACCCACAAATGTAACAACACCCACAAATGTAATAACACTTTACCCACAAATGTAATAATTTCACCCACAAATGTAATAATGACTTTACCCACAAATGTAATAAATTTTAAGTGATATTTTGAATCACCCACAAATGTAATAATGACTTTACCCACAAATGTAATAAATTTGAAGGGATATTTTGTCGAATTTAAAACTAAAACCCTGTAATAAAGCATGGGTATAGCGCGCAGTCTTTGCTCCAGACCCGGTTATTTCAAAAAAATTAAAAAATCTTCAAAACTAAGACCACACCATCTTTCAAACTAAGACCCGGTAATAAAGCATGGGTTTAGAGCGTAGTTTTTCTTCCAGACCCGGTTATTTCAAAACTTTTTAAAAATCTTCAAAACTAAGACCCCATCATCTTATTCCTGTGGAAGAACATGTATAAGTATTGAGCGTAGTCTTTCCTCCAGACCCGGTTTTTCAAAAGTTAAAAAACAACCAAAAAACAAAACAACAAAAAAAAACTTTTAAACTAAGACCCCTCTATCTTCCAAATTAAGACCCGGTAATAAAGCATGGGATTAGAACGTAGTCTTTACTTCAGACTCGGTTATTGAAAAAAAAAAATCTTCAAACTAAGACCTCACCATCTCATTCCTGTGGAATAACATGGGTATAGAGCGTAGTCTTTCCTCCAGACCCGGTTATTTCAAAGGAAATAGAAATTTAAACAAATCTTCGAAACTAAGCCCATCATCTTATTCCTCTTTTTTTTCATTTAAAAAATAAATTACATTATTACATATGTGGATACAACACGTCACAAATAAATGATTGGTCGGCGGTCACACGAACTGACGAATCAGTCAAAATGGTCCATATATATAGCACACAGAGGAGGGACCGATTCGATGGTTCGTTGACCGTCGACGATTTCTTAATCATGTAAATATTCTATTGTTAACAAACAAAAGGGTATCAACTGGGTTAAAGAGCTTCCCTCTTATACAAAACTCCTAAACGAGGACCCGAAAAAGGTCCTTGGATGGAAATCTCCTTTCGAGATTTTCTTTAGTAGGAAGAATGTACAAGCTGTTCGAAGAAAGGCTTACAAGGCTTTGCAGCGTGTAAAAAAAAGAACGATTAGATCCCAGGAAAAAAAACTTAATGTACCAAACATACCAGATCAGGTAAAGGTTGTTAATATTCTTTATCTCATTGTATAATTAAAATAATTATTTCCTTTTGATCAGTCATACTTCATTTCAACTCCGTCTACTCTTAAAGCATCTGAAAAGTATTACTGAAAAACTTTTGGAGTTGTATGTGTTAAGTAGTTTTATATGGACGAATACTAAGTTACAGAAAGCCAGGTACATTTAGTATTTCGGCATCTTGTTCTCTTGTTTTTCCTAGCTTAGAAGAATTGTCACGTGTTAGGTTGTTTGCGTTTTATATCAAGTTCAGTTGATGTTATCAGGTTCAATATTGCCCAAATTATAACCTTGTTTGCTTGTAAAAGACATGTGAGTTACTCCACCTTTTTATACGTAATAATTATTTTGGTTCTGTTACCGTCTGTATATTAATGAAACAACCTCTTCATTCGTTTGGAATAAAATACTTTCTATCTTACAAAATCTATGTATCCATCATTGCATTTAATACTATAAAACCATAACCTCTGCAATTTACTCACATTGATTGAGAGAGTATATAGATATTTTATCAGTCAAAGGGTTCTGCAATCGTTCATCCAAAACATGCAAATATGTTTCGCGCGATCTCGTTATACAGCTATTTATGATTTGTTATATGAAAGTATGCGTTGTTATTTGCTTGTTAACCGATTATCATCCCCCAAAAAAAGAAAAAACAGGGTCATAGTACATAATAAATATAAGGTATAATGTGTAAATCATCAGGGATAATTATGTTATAATAATTAATCTCAAGGAAGATATGCTGCCGGCGAAGAAGCAAATGGAGGAATAGAAAACATTATAAAAAAAAGCTGAAGATGGAAAACGACATTGCCAGATAGACAGAGAGACAGACAGGGAGAGGGAAAGAGAGAGAGAAAGAGAAAAAAGGGGGGGGGGGGGGGGGAGGGGGCGGGAGAGATAGAAAGTTGGACGTAGTCCGTACTGTATTTATTTATATGATTTTTGTCTCTCCGATCAACGGTCAACGAACCATCGAATCGGTCCCTCCTCTGTGTGTTATATATATGGACCATTTTGACTGATTCGTCAGTTCGTGTGACCGCCGACCAATCATTTATTTGTGACGTGTTGTATCCACATATGTAATAATGTAATTTATTTTTAAATGAAAAAAAAGAGGAATAAGATGGTGGGTCTTAGTTTCGAAGATTTGTTTAAATTTCTATTTCATTTGAAATAACCGGGTCTGGAAGAAAGACTACGCTCTATACCCATGTTATTCCACAGGAATGAGATGGTGAGGTCTTAGTTTGAAGATTTTTTTTTTTTAAATAACCGAGTCTGAAGTAAAGACTACGTTCTAATCCCATGCTTTATTACCGGGTCTTAATTTGGAAGATAGAGGGGTCTTAGTTTAAAAGGTTTTTTTTTTTTTTTTTTTTTTTTTTTTTTTAACTTTTGAAAAACCGGGTCTGGAGGAAAGACTACGCTCAATACTTATATATGTTCTTCCACAGGAATAAGATGATGGGGTCTTAGTTTTGAAGATTTTTAAAAAGTTTTGAAATAACCGGGTCTGGAAGAAAAACTACGCTCTAAACCCATGCTTTATTACCGGGTCTTAGTTTGGAAGATGGTGGGGTCTTTATAGTTTTGAAGACTTTTTTTTTTTTAAATAACCGGGTCTGGAGCAAAGACTGCGCGCTATACCCAGCTTTATTACAGGGTTTTAGTTTTAAATTCGACAAAATATCCCTTCAAATTTATTACATTTGTGGGTAAAGTCATTATTACATTTGTGGGTGATTCAAAATATCACTTCAAATTTATTACATTTGTGGGTAAAGTCATTATTACATTTGTGGGTGATTAAAAATTATTACATTTGTGGGTAAAGTGGTTATTACATTTGTGGGTGAAATTATTACATTTGTGGGTAAAGTGTTATTACATTTGTGGGTGTTGTTACATTTGTGGGTAAAGTGTTATTACATTTGTGGGCGTTATTATATTTGTGGGAGTTATTACATTTGAGGGTGTAACACCCCTTTTAATTGATAAAATCAGCATTCCAGCATTTTGAGGCTCATCTTATTAATTTCTTTCTCCTGTGTTGGACACACTTCATCGAATCCAAGATAAATAAATGATTTACATCTTTGTCTGGAATGTAAATTCGTATAGGTTGCATGTGTGCTAGTTTGTGCACGAGTTTGTGCACATGAACCTCACTGAGATTGTAGTGGGCGTGGTTGGCGAGGACAGTGTTTGCCGATAAGGTCTATTCCGCTCTTCCGTTCTGAACTTCTCCACAAAATTCATTTGGAATCTGGAGCAGTAATCACAATATAATTATGTCATATCTGTGTTTTTAGTACAAATGTAATTAAATGGCACCGTGGTTAAAAACTTAATTTCAAGTATACTTTTAACTCCGGAAGTTAATTTTGGCTTTGAATTGCTACAAGCCCCGCTACAAGCATGGCGAATCAGAAAAGCAGTTATTCATCAAGATGCCCGATTCTTTAAATTCGTTCTCAAGAGATTACATCTCCTCGGAGACATGACAATTTACCAGACACCATCACTATTTATAACGACGCTAAGTCAGTGTTATCATGAAACTTCGTGAATAAAAGCTCTTCCCATCTAACATGTCAGCAAATGATCAGTGACTCGCGATTAATTTACATTCCAACACGCGCTCTCTTCATGCTTCTAATCATAATATAAATCTTTCAAAGCCTTATCAGATAGAAAAGGGGCTCATTTTGCTTAGATACTCTAGATAAATGTAGCAATAACCCTTCCCCTGCCTTGCAATAAGATGCATGCACATTTTGATAACATCATAGTGTGATGAAAATTTGAAATCTAAGTTGTGCTACGTAACAAAATGTATAAGAGGAGATGATAAAATGGAAAAGAAGAAGAATCCTCATTTTTCATACAACGTAGGTATGCCGATCAATATCTTGATGTGATGAAAACATGAAATCGAAATTGAAGTATATGACAGGGGAGTATGAAGAGAATAAAAGATGGAAGGAAAATGTTCAAAGAGATGCTTCTTCCTTATGGCTATAAATACTCTTCATCGCCAGGCGCTGAAGAGGCTTCTCAATTAGCAGGGTGGAAAGATCGAAAATAGTAATGCTTGCCCGTTTCCGTCCAGATCTTGCGGGCAATTTCCAGGCTCTGCATGCTCCCGTCTCGACTTATATTGCAAAGTTATTAATTCACGAGGCGGCCAATTGTGGCTGTTAATAATTTGATATCTTTAAAGGAGCTGTCAGTCTGTCAAATTACTTTGGCGATACTTTATTGATGGCATGCATACATATTGATAAGTTGCAGTGGTTTAGAACCCGGCGTCATATTGGCCCATGGGATATTGCTTCCCTTCACTTGTCGTGGTTTAGTTTGATGACTGACATTTCTAGAGCTAAGGAAAATGGGGCAACTTGAAAGCTTTTTCCAAAATCTTCATTTTCTTTAAAATTATATGGACAAGACGAAAATCTTTTGTATTTTGTCATGTGTTATATAAATAAGGAATGACACATGACAGAAACTTAATGTTATAATATTTATTTCGGTCCAACTCCACCTGAAATAAGGACTTATATCATAATAACAATCCATAGATTAGAAAAGAAAAGATTAGACAATGGTTCCTTGAGGGACGCCACGAAATAAACCGTAACGTTCTTACTCTAGGAGTGTCATATACTGCACGTCATCTGTAAAAATTGTCACCCTTGGAAGATTTCATGACAACTAACCCCCTTTGTAGAAATGAGGAGTAGAAATGAGGAGTAAAACAGACGTCGTGCTAGGTTGTGCCCTTGAGGGACGCCACGAAATAAATCGTAACGTTCTCATTCTAGGAGTGTCTGATACTGCACGTCATCTGTAAAAATTGTCACCCTTGGAAGATTTCATGACAACTAACCCCTTTGTAGAAATGAGGAGTAAAAGAGACGTCGTGCTAGGTTGTGCCCGTTTGTTGTTCTTTATGCTGTAACCAGAACATGAACGCATAACCCCTAATCCTAGAAGTGTCAAACACGGTGCCCGCAAGACGATACCACGAAATAATAAATAAAATATATAAGTTTGCCTAATATTTGGCTGCACATCTCTTAACCCAAAAATGGTCATTACAAAATATGTCTCGAGATTTGCTGGGAATTGCCGTCATTAGTTGACAAAACGTCAAGGTTTCAAAAAGAATTTTGGGTGGGATTGGCAACAGTGACAAATGTATGGTTCGTACACAAAATGGA
>JAVYIG010004355.1:0-164633 GCA_035222895.1 Strongylocentrotus droebachiensis | reverse complement strand
GGTGGGGGGATGGGGGGGGGGATATATCCCCCAATATTTCAGATGGGGGGGGCTATATCCCCCAATATTTCAGATGGGGGATGGCATGTACAATCATTCCCCCCCCCCCAAATAATTCACCATAACAAAAAAATGAAGAGAAAAATGTATGATAAGAGCCCGATGAGAGTAGTTAATGGTTATTACTCGCAAGATGACCATCAATATTAATAATAATAATAATAATAATAAATTTATATAGCGCAGCTTTTATACAAAATATATTCAGCTGCGCTGGTTAAGAGCTCCTTTTTTACTAAATTCTACAAATTAAATAAGATCTCTCAGTTGAACAAATAAGTTTTTAAATTGGGATTTTAAAAACATTGAGAGATGGAGTGCTTCGTATTTCTATTGGCAAGCTATTCCATAGTTTGGGGGCAGCAATAGCAAAAGCACGGTCCCCAAGAGTTATTTTAGTTTCGCCATGGGGAATCTGAAATAATAATTTATCTGTGGAACTGCGTAGGCTATGACTGTGTGATTGGACTTTGAGTTGGAGTAATTCTGTGATGTAATTAGGGGCTTGACCACTCAATGATTTATAGACAATTAACAATATTTTGAATGAGATTCTTTGACGGACTGGCAACCAGTGGAGTTCTCTCAGAAGAGGTGTGGTTGAAGTGAATTTCGACCGACGATAGACAAGTCTTGCACATGCATTTTGGACTCTTTGTAACTTAGCTATCAGAGAATCAGGCATTCCAAACAGCAACCCGTTACAATAATCAAGCTTACTTGTGATAAGAGCATGTACAACCAATTTCATACTTTCTTGATCAAAATATTTGCGGATACGTCTGAGATTGTACAGAAGATAGTATGTTGATTTGCATATATTTTTAACATGTGTTTCCATGGTTAAGTTAGTATCAAAGTATACTCCTAAATACTCCTAAATATTCACATTTTGCTGTCTCATTTTCATAATACATACACATATAAATAGAAAACGAAGTAAATGAGACAACCGTATATGAATAACAAGAATAAATTGAATTCTCGCTCATACGGCTTCATCAGGAATTGAGGAATTTGTTCAATTTATTCAATCAACAGCATCATAGAAATGCAGTGCGCCAACTGCAAAGCCCGCAGCGTTAAAAAGCAACGAGCTAAAAAAGAATTAGAGAGTGGGAGAGAGAGATAATGAGAGACAGAGAGGATAATAACCCGGGTAGCAAGCCCATGTGGGACCCTCATGGGTCCCATATTTTCTGAAACATAGGCCCCATATGAAGAACCATCTGGAGCCCTATAAAGGCATCTGCACCCAAGAAGCATATGGGACCCATAGGGGTAAACCCATGAAGACAGATGGGACCCATACCAAACTGGGCCCAAATTGGTATGCCCAGCTTAATCCCATCTGGTACCCATATTGGTTAACCCAGATATATCTCATGTGGGTTAACCGAGATTTTCCCCATGCCCATTTGGGCATATTCATATTCTACCCATATGTGTACGGCCAGCTCATTCCCATCTCCGACCCATAAGGGCAGGCCCAGATAGATCCCATATGGGTTACTAAATATTGGCCTCACATGGAATACATTATATGGGTTCCATTTAGCCCAGATGGCACAAGTGACCTAGATCATCCCCATATGGGCACCATATGGGCTTGCTACCTGGGGAAAGAGGGAGAAAAGGGGAAGAAACGGGCAGAAGAAAAAAGGAAGGGGGGAGAGGAAAAATAAGAAAGACAAGAGAAAGACGGTTTTGTCCAAATGGCACCATGTAGGAGACGAAACTTTCAGTTTGTTCTCTGATTCATACTCAATATATATTTTGTTTCATTTAATTTATCAATTTCTTTGTTTATTTATATCCCTATACATGTAAAACATTTGAAGAGCTATTTTCCGAAAGGAGCAAAATCTTTTGATAGCAAATCAGATAATGATATACATTTTCCTCTATTTACCTTGAACAAAATTATTAACCTAAATTACGAGAGAAATTATGAACACAGGCATCTTTTAATAACAATTTTCCATAGACACCTGAACAAAATCGGGTAAACAAAGAGTTCTTTCTTAAGTTACACACATGGATCTAGTGCCTCTTGTAAAAAAGCTCTTTGTATGTACATAAACAAGCAATACAACATAATACTCCAGTTCGATATTTTGGAGAAAGATTATTATGTCACAACTTATTTTTGTTTTATTGAAAAGCTGATGTAGGCCTACGTATTGTATTTAAACGTAACACGCATAAGATAGTTAAGGTGTTTTTGAAGGTTAGAATGTTATTAAGTTTGAAATTTTGTTTATAACACCCTTCCAATAATAATGCACCTTCTAAGACTGGTTATAGTTTTTGAAAAAAAAAATAGTGCTCTGGTCAGGGCCTTAGGGGAATATTATGCTTATATTTGAGAGCGTATATCTGGTATCTGGGTGAAGAAGGAGATAATGGAAGTTTGTTGTTTGGTAGTTGGAACGTAAGTTTTATATTATGTTTTTAAGAAACAGACAGTTTGTATGAGATCAGGAGTGGACATTTTCGTAATTTTGAGAACCAAATTTTGCATCAGTGATATTCTGTTTCATTGAATTGAGTTTCCCGCAGAGAGGATTCAGTTGGTTTAATTAAATAAGGAAGAGAGTTAAATGAAGAACCAAAAGCAATATATTTTTCATTTATTAATGAGAACTATGTTTTTTTTGAGATCTCCTTACAAAGAATATTGGAATGGGTTTTTCACGATGAATGTTGTTTGGAGACATCAATATTCATAAAAATGTATCCTCGACTATCCTCGCCTGAATTCAGGTTCCCCCTTTTACGTTTCATTAAATCATTAGAGAAAGAAGACGATTCGTTGTACCATTCTCGACTCTTAATTCTTGTCTGAATCAGCATGTTATTAATTTTATTACTACTCTTATATTCTCTGAAATGTTATCTTTATTGAGGGTGACTTGAACAAGTTAATAACTTGGAAGGAAGGGGGTGCAACCTGCCAAATGCTACCTCTGGTTGCTTTGATCCATTGCCGAAAATATTTTGGCACCTTCAACGAATCGTCTTCTCTCTCTAATAATTTAATGAAACGTCAAAGCTTCCGCGCTTCGCGGGAAGGGAAGGGGAAAACTCACCCCTCCCTGCACACACCCCCTATTACGTCACTGCTGGTCACCATTACGTACTAATATTTGGCTCGCATAATTTCCAATTTGGCCACCCCCCCCCCTAAGAAATCCTGGATCCGCGCCTGTATTAACATACATATATTCAGTTTGTACTATTAAATTTGCTACGTATATGTACATATATGAATAAATATTACAGAAGTTTTGTTGTCAAGTGGTTTTAATGCTTGAGATATAAGGCTCGATCAGATATGACCGCCGCAAAAAAGCCGCTATTTCTTTTCAAAACATGTGTAAATTAATGGGAAATGCACATATTCATTGAGCTCTGAGTCTAATATAAGATACAGCAATGTTACATGTAATGCACTTTACGTCATTAGAAGAAAAAAAAAACTCAGCGTTTTGCCCAAAACTTCAAGTTAAAGACCAGTTCTGGTCATGCATTTGCATTGTGAAAGAAAAGTTGTGGAATTGATCAGAAAAGGTTGATCATCTAGCATATAAGTATTAGCGTGTACTGCAAGGTTCTGGAATCATCAAAATGTTAAGAAATTTGGCCCAGTCTTGGTAAAGTTACAAGCACTGTACAAAGAAAGATGTATATGGGACTTCACGACACGTGCGCAATATCTATCAGGTACAAATAAATATAATAATTTACCAAATACATCAATTAGTAGGCGGTTTCCCGACAAAATTTGTATCATCACATATTAGTCAAAACATATTCTTTTACATGATTGGAAATAAGAGCTTCCATTTCATTGTTTTGAGAGGGGGGCTTTTCCAAAACTGGTCTTTACCTTTAATGGCACACCAACATCATTTTGACTTGAATCTTTAAACATTGTACAATTTATGAAGGGCTTGAATGCTTCCCATGAAGAGGAGAAATTTGACTCTTTCTATCACCTAGGCAGAATAAAAGAAGCATTGATCTCCAAATGCCCCCGCCTACAATCAATTTATTTATTATCATGATTTTTCACCAACAGATTTTTTCACTGATCTGCTTCATGTATGTTTGAAATGAGGAATTAATGAATCTGTAAAATAAAAATCATGGTTTAATCTGATAAATTAATCACATATGATGTACATATACAGGGTGAGCCTAAATCCGATGACCGGGGTAATAATATGTTCCGCGCCTAGAAACAAAGTATTAGGCGCATTATAAATGTGGGCTATTATTATTATTATTACATAAACATTCCTATTAAAGACATCTCTTTTATTTCCAATACAATATATGCTAACATTTCCGCGTAAAGATATTTTTGCAGATCAAGTGGTCCAGGAACATTTTTGGTAAAGCCACAACCACTACCTATTATATACTTTTCAATCATTATCATTCTACATGGATCATGAACTCATTCTTGAGTATCTTAATATAATAATTATTTCGGGAGAATTTAATGAAAATCATATATTAAAGCACCCCATTACGATCAATGTGGTCTCACACTGTGTTGCATGACCCGGTGATGGCTCATGCTATAGTGTAAAGATGCTGGCCCGAATTCACAAAGGAGGTCAGTCGACAAACCTTGGTTTTCGTACGTCATATGACGCGTTTTTACGCGTTTTTTTTACAAACCAGGCTTGTAAAAACGCGTCGAAACGCGTCATATGACGTACGAAAACCAAGGTTTGTCGACAAACCTCCTTTGTGAATTCGGGCCGCTGTATGTGTTACACGCAACGGGGCTTACATGAGTGATTCTGACATGTGACATCATTTGCTGGAAACATTTTTGCGTGTTGTAAATTTCCCAAAAAATAACAGCTAATATACTGTAATCGATTATCTCATTATTTTAAAAACTCTGCCTCAACCTTTCTATGATAAAGCGTACATGTCCAAACGTAATTTAAATGAATCTTTGATAAAGTAATTTACACGACTAATATGTTATTTCTATCCTTAATGGACCTGTGTGACCTTTGAATTATCATATTCATTTATTACTGATGCTCAATAATCTGTACATACCAGCTTGTAAGGTTTCAAAACGTTCCGAGGGTAAAGATTCTTCACTAATCTGTGTCCCTTCCTCTGAGTTGAAATTTAGTGCTCGTACGTAGATTCTGTATTCTGTATATGGTGTAAGTCCTGTAAAAGAAGCGCTGGTTCCTGGTACATAGGTAGCTATAACAGTAGATGTAGAGAAGAGAATAAAATGTGATTAATCAGGCAAACATGAGTAGATAAATGATTATAAGTATTAATGAGAGACTGCATCTCATTTCTCAAGAAACACATCATAATCTGATTATAATACTACCAATATTAATTAAATTATCATACCTGTCTCCAGAGGTGGATTTATCTAGGTAAGCTTGCCTTCTCAGTTACGTAGAAAAAGTCTATACTCTAAATTTAGTATTTAAGGTCATGTGACACAATGCATTATTACACACAGCACCCATTTCCAGACATTCAGTGTACCCAGTGAAATCCATCAACTTTTTTAATAAACAGTTTATTGCGCTTCTTTTAAAACAGACTGGTTGCAGTCCGACAAAGGTTTCTTTCCCGTCTATAGTGGATAATACCGTTACTTTCTGGATCTTCTGTAGAAACATGCTGAGTCCTTGCTAACAAAGTTAAATGGAGAAATATATGCAGACTAGATGGAAATTTTAACTTTGTTAGCAAGGACTTACAATAAATGTAGTCAGAGTGTGTATCCATACAAGCATGTACTTTAAGTCTGCACAAAATTCTCACCACTTTTAAAGTTAAAATTGTTTATCTAAACTGCATGTTAGCAAGGACTTACAATAAATGTAGTCAGAGTTTCCACTCCTAGCTGTGAGTGTGTATCCATCAATAGGTCCATTTTTGTCCAATGGCTCGTCCCATTGTACAAACACCTCTCTTGCTTGTATCTGACTAATTCCCACATTCTGAGGCTGAGACGGCTCTGAAATAAAGTTAAAAGTGATCATCAAAATAGGAAAATACGTTTCATCAATAAACCTTAAGAACGAAAACTAAATGAATCATGCATTTTAAGAATTTTAGATCAGAGGTCAAATGGTTCCTGAAAGAGCAAAATGAATGAAGATTAGATTCTTGAATGATAAATACTGCTACATATTCATATTGCACAACAAATAGTTATTGATTCCCATTTTTGGTGACTAAGCAAAATTATCATTATCATTATATAAAATCATCCCCCGATCATTTTTCAATGCAAGGGTCTTATATTTATTGTGGAAGAACTTAAACAAGTTTACATTAAACTTTAATAAAAACTCCTACAAGGATAAATGGAGAAATATATGCAGACTAGATGGACCTTCGACCGCGCGCAGTCGAAAATGATGCCTCCGCCATGAAGCAATTTTACAAACCAAAACAGAAGCGAGCTATTTTTGCATACATAATGGTATTTCAATGTTGGAATTGTATGGTCAATGGTGTTTCAATGGTGGAATTGTATGGTCAATGATGTTTTAATGGTGGGATTGTATGGTCAATGGTGTTTCACTGGTAGTGACTTTGAGAAAACTAGGTGTCCCTTTTACTTTGAACTACAATTTGCTCTGTGATTTCGCTTTATTTTTCGCGAATTTTTCTTCATGATCAACGTTTCAAAGCTGACAATCTGCAAGGAATAATACCCTAGTTCTCAGAATGGGTTTTCCTTCAATTTAGAGTAATTTTTAATCTGATATGTGTCTCTTTACCGTGAGTAACTGCTGTTTTGTGCCTGTGGTCCCACTCATACGACTCTGTGATGTACATTTTTATACATTTGCTTACATGAACATCTGTTATTGTTAATTAAAGCAGCTTATAAATCATTATATTTTATTACAAAAAACTGAAATATTACAGTATTAGGGGCATACCTTTATAACCTTTATCAAGTTATTTAACTGATCGTAAACAATTAACAATTATTAATGAAGCTGCCCTTACCAAACAATGTTCGATGGTATATACCAATGGTATACCATTCGGAAGTACCACTGAAAATACCATACGGATACCATTCACAAACACCATTTAAATACGATTCGGAAGTACCACTGAAAATACCATACGGATACCATTCACAAACACCAATTAAATACCATTCGGATACCATTGAGATTACGCTCGCTACGCTTGAATGGGCACCATTCATCTACCAGTGAAATACCATTCAACCTAATAATAATTTTTTGGACGCTCATTTGCATAATCACCAATGGTAGATATATGGTACTATTTACACAATTGAAATTTGTATATGAAATATGCAAATTTTGTAACATTAATCTACCATTCACCATTGGCATGGTAGGCCAATGGTGGATGGTGAATGGTAGGCCAATGGTGAATGGTAGATTGGCCTACAATCACCATCCACCATTGGCCTACCATTCAACATCCACCATTGGCCTACCATTCACCATTCACCATTGGCCTACCATTCACCATCCACCATTGGCCTACCATTCAACATCCAACATTGGCCTACCATGACAATGGTGAATGGTAGATTAATGTTACAAAATTTGCATATTTCATATTCAAATTTCAATGGTGTAAATAGTACCATTCATCTACCATTGGTGATTATGCAAATGATCGTCCAAAAAAATTATTATTAGGTTGAATGGTATTTCACTGGTAGATGAATGGTGCCCATTCAAGCGTAGCGAGCGTAATCTCAATGGTATCCGAATGGTATTTAAATAGTGTTTGTGAATGGTATCTGTATGGTACATTTTCAGTGATACTTCCGAATGGTATACCATTGGTATACCATTGAACATTTTTTTGTAAGGGCAAGTTTGGCGGGAATCCATCAATGGGTTCTTGAGATAAAGCGATCACGAGCTATTTATGCATACATAATGAGTCCTGTGACCTTTGACCTTGGATCTCGCGTCCCCAAAATCTAATCAGTTCATTGACTTTGCAAGATACATACATGGCCCAAGTTTGGCGGGAATCCATCAATATTGTTCTTTAGATAACGCGACCACGAGAACGGGACGTACGTACGGACGGACAACCCGAAAACATGATGCCTCCGGCTACTTTGTAGCGAAGACATAAAAATATATGCAAGACCACTCATACACTAAAATACATACGTGACTTTTTAATTTCGGGTGACATAAGAATGAATATACATGCAAGATAGTGATCATACTTCCAGCTAGGGTGCGTTCGGGTGGAAAGTCCAGAGGCTCGCTGCTTCCAGCAAGATTCACACAGATCAGCTGAAACTTGTAGGTGGTGTAGGGTTCCAAGTCCGTCACCGGGACACCCGGTGATGTACCTCCCACATCTTGCTCTGTCTCATTGGTGTCTTGAATCCCGTATTTGGCAATGCAGTTGATCTCGTCGTCATTGCCTTGAACTGTGAAGTCCCACACAAGTTGAAATTGCTTGGAGCGGACATTGAGATATTCTGGATTAGCAAGTTCTGCCACCTCTGTGAAAGATACAGGAAAAGAATGGTCAAAGTTTTGTTAGTCATAGTAGGTGTTTTTAGAGGTGTTGTTGTCTAGTGGTACTTGACTTCAGATGAAAAGGTCAAGGGTTCAAGCCCTAGAATTAACACTTGCACTTATCACTTCTTTCTTTTCCGATGTATTATTAGTTAAATGATAGAATGAGGATACCTTTGTGGTTTGGACACAAACAAGCATACCTGGAAAATAGCAACCGACTTGAAAGCTCCCAAATGAAGGGAGTGGAGATAGAGAAAGATTTGTTAGGACATATATTTGAATCCAATGATTTCATTGGGTATCTGTAGCAACAGTCATAGAACATCAATTAAAGAAAAGAAAAGGGGTTTAAAAAATGTTATTGAAGAAAACATACTTTCACTCTTACCTTGGACAAAGATGTTAAAATCCCTACTGTCGGTCATAATCCCAGCTCCGTCAAAAGCCAAGCACCTATAAATTCCATTATCTTCTCGGGCAATGTCAGATATATTGAACACGCTGAAGAAATATGTCCCTCCTGTTCCCATTTCTTGGCTTGGTTCAATTCTAATCCTGTTCATACCATCCACTAGTCTCACTCCATTCCGCTCCCATGCTATGCTTGCATCACTGACCGAGAACACGGTACAGATGAGACTTGCCGTTTGGTTTAGTTGGATATAATCATCAGGTTTGCTGAGGTCAAGGTCAATTTGACCAGGGACTGAAAGGAGCAGTACAGAGTATTTCAGAAATTCCATGAAATTGAGCTGGGTAAACAAAGTACGACAGGTTTAACAGACAACAGTACAATCTGGCCAATATCATTTGTAATGCAATGCCGAACTCTCAGAACAATCTGAATGTTGCAAAATATATTTACAATAATTTCTTAACGGATCTGTTCACATTACTTTTCTTTGCAACATGTCCATAGGTTTCAAATTACCTGTATTTGGGACTTGTAACTAATGACCCTTTAATTTATGTATTGTGTCCAAGCATATACATAAAGAACAGTAAAGAGAGAATATTACGTAACTGCATGTACTTCAGAAAAATGTCATATGTTTTGCATACTTACTTTTCGGATGCACATGTACAAATCAACCGGATTTTGATATTTTCAATTCGTATGACAATTTTGTATGCACGTATAGTTTGTTTTTACACATTCATCAACTTTTCTTGCTACTCACCAACAACTTCAACTGAAATGGCTTCGCTCGATGCATTAAACTGGTTTCCTATGGACACAGCAGAGCAGTGGTAGGCCCCTGTATCTAAGGCATTGGCTCCCAGGATGGTGATGTTGTACATTCCCATGGCAGGGTTGCTGACTACCAAGTAATCCCCATCCGTTGTACCCGGGAGTTTGACACTATCTCTGTACCAAGCAACTTCATCCAGGTCTATCTCTGCGAGATTGACCTGACAAGCTAGTGTAAAGTCGTCGTCCTTTGATATTGTACCGTTAGATGTCCGGCTTGCTGTAAGGTTAACCTCGTCTGCAAAGAGTGAAGTACCATTAAGTCACGGTGAGGGTTATTATTACAAATTATGTTCTTCTTGTACAGCATGAAGCTTGTCACACAACATATTACTGCAAGGAATAAATTCATCACACTATGTCATTATGTTCAATAGATTCCTAGAGAGCATTCTGTGAGCAACTTTGATTCAAGAAAATGCACAATACATGCAAATGTATAACTTAAAAGGGAAGTCCATCCTGATATTGGGTTTCAATAAAAGCAGAAATGTGAAAGAAACAAATCAGGTAAAGTTTGAGCAAATTCCAATTAAATAATAGGAAAGTTACGAATATTAGAAGTTGTCATCAGTGAAACACAAATTGGCAACACTGTGACCTATCTTGCGAGCTCCTCTCCAATTTGCTCTGTACAGAAAATCTCATGAATTTTAATATTCTTAGTTATTGATGTTGGAATAGATTTGTTTCATACAGGGGTTGTATCAAAACATATTTGCATAAATTATATTTAGGGTGAATGAATTAGTACATGGCAGATGGGAGGGGAGCTTCGAAGATGCATCACTGAGTTGACAATTTGTGTTTGATTGATCGCACCTTCAAAAATGTATAACTTTCTTATTTTTAATCGGTTTTTGCTCAAACTTTCACTGACCTGTTTCTTTTGATTTCCGGCTTCTATCAAAACCAACTTAATACCAGGGTGGACTTCCCCTTTAATACATGGATATAAGTGTGATTTACCATTAACACTCATTTGCCAATGTGCAATTCTGCATAAAACAACAGGCAACACTTGATGGAAGGATAGCTTCAAACATAACGGCTTTGCAAAATTACCCATTTGGGGTCTTGATTACCTCCATTACATCCCTCCCAACACCGGTATAGATTAATCTTGCATTGGAGACAGGTAAATAGTCTCGAAGCCTTTGGAATATCTATGCCATTATAATTTCAATGTGGCACAGGGAGATTATTTGTGCGGCTTATAAAGAGTTAAGTTTGGATGTAAATGGAAAATAAGACACATACATATGCAATTTGATTCATTGAATTCACATTTAAGTAGATTTCAGTAAAGCGTCCGCCTCACAACCAGAAGTTCGTGGGTTCGAACCCCCGCCGCGTCATACCAAAATACCTTAAAAGACGGGAGCTGCTGCTACCTTGTTTGGCGTTCAACAATAAGGGATAGAGCAACGTCGATCTGGCGCTGCTCAGTGGCTGTCGGGCTCAAGATCAATCGGGCAAAAAGAATTTCCATTTTCGGTTTACTTGGAGTGGACTTTAAAAGATTATTAGGTGATACGTAACGAAGTCTACGTATCACCTATTGATTTCGTCAAGATTTTTATTTATTATTTATTCTTCCTCGAATTTGTTCGCAGGATATCTCAAGACTGAATAAAGCCCTTATCATGAAACTTGCCAAGATGATAGATCTTGGTCTAACTTAGAACTGCGTGAAATTTCAGAGAGTCAAAATTATCGTGACGTCATCCAGGCGCCATTTTGTGAAAATCAACTTATGACCATATCTTCATAACGGAAATGTATTTCTCATTCATAATTATCACGATTAAGATCAATATCCGTCCGGTCAATTTCAGGTCAATAAACGTGCGCAAATGCGTGCGTGCGCGTTTGTGCGCGCGTTTACGCGCGCGCAAAAATTTAAAATGCTCTAAATCATCCCAAATTTTTTTTGCATACGTTTCAGGCCATATAGAGCATTTGATAAAAAATCGCGCTCACGCGCATGCGCGCGCATTTTTTGCGCGTACTAGCATTTTGCAAGATAGAATCGCCGAATTTTCTTTATCATCATATTTGGCACATTTTTCCAAGCATTTTGATAACTTGTTCATCTTTTAATAACGCAATGAGCGTCCGCCAAAGTTGACAGCGCGCGCGGATCTGCGTTATCTTTATCCACAATACATGGGCAAAATCATGCCTATACAAAATTCATTGTAACTCTTTAGAATAGATAGGAACTCTCAATATTTTTTTCATATTTAGATAGATTATGAGTCGGAGATATGATTTCATGTCTCATTTGAACCTCAATTAAATCATGACGTCATCATAATGGCCTCCGAACTCAAAATTGTAATTTGCACATTATGACGTAAGCATATTTTTGGAAAACTGATTGTATCTCTGTAAATATTGATTGATTTTGTTTCAAATTTTGATATGTTCTAGCTGAGACAATTTTCTACAAATGTAGTATTCACAATTTTTATTTTTGACAAAAGTATCATGGTGTATTTTTGCGATTAAAGGAGGCATGTCAATTTTTCACATTTTGCGTGTATTCTCTATGGGACATGACTTTTTCTCAAAACTGGATTCTACACTCATGTCTTTCGCGAGCAAAATCTCCGATGTTTTAGCTTTGTTTTCGCTGAACTTTAGATATGTTGTAGCTGAGACAATGAGCTATCAAAAGTGTGTCCTTTATTTTTCGATTAGATGCCGGGATCATGCTTATATTTCACTTGCAAAGTAGGATTTCTGAATTCCATTTCCCGTTTACGTGTAATCGCTATGGGAGATGTTTTGGTATATCGGTAACGCACTTGACTTCCAACCTCGAGATCCCTGGTTCGAGTCCGGGTGTCTCCAACACTTTTTTTTCCCACTTTTTTTCCTTTTGACCTTCACTGTACCATCTCCTTTGATTATTTAAACACGTATATTCGCAAATAATGTCATAAATAACCCTTTTTACTTTATTATTACCCTATTTTCACTTAATCCATTACTTTTTGCGTGTAATCCCTATGGGAGATGACTTTTTCTCAAATCTGGATTCTACATTCCTGTCTTTTGCGAGCAATATCGCCGTTATTTCTGCTTGGATTTTGTTGATTTTTGAGTATGTTGTAGCTGAGACTATATGCTATCTGAATCAACCCTTATTTTTTCAAAAAGATGTCAGGATCGCGCTCATGATCATGATCATTATCATCATGATCATCATTATCATAATGATGATAATCATTTATCAATTACATTTTCATTTCTTTGAATAAGATAAAATCGTCAAAAGGTGTTCTTTATGATGTAAATTAGAGTCAAAGGTGTAACTGGCTACTGTACAGGGTCAAAGGTCATATATTGTTTCAATCTATCTTCCCTAGATCCCTGATCATGGGGACGCAATTTAAACTTGACATATGGATAGATCATAATAGGAAAAGCATTTTATAAAATAATATATCGTGTAATGCACTATTCGTTATGTAAACCATTATCATACGTATCACCTAATTCGTCGAAGTGACGAATTAAAGTCTAGTTATTATTATTATTATGATCATGCTTTAAAGGTACTATGTCCCTTTTGCAGCCAACCTCAAATGCTGTAGAACTTTGCAGTAATTATGAATATGTCATGTATGTCCTATCTGTGAAATTTAAACGTTAGCAGTGTCCTCATATTCAAATTATGCAAGGAAAACCGTTTACTTGCTAGACTTCACTGTCAGACACTATTGAGTGACTGACTAGCTTTTTTTCTTCTTTGGTAATAACATACATGAAAAAAGTTGTAAAGGGTACATTAATTTATTGTCTACATCAATAGCCCACTTCTTGTGATGGTCAAGAATAAACTGATTGAATCTTTGGGCAGCATAAAACGTAAGACCATTTGGTACAATTGTCTGAAAATCAAGACTATTACTTTTGGGCTCTATAGCCCTAAAGTCGATTTGACAACTAATAGTCGTTATTTTCCCACTTAAAGACATTTTCAAGCCCCACCTTTTTTAGGGAAGTTCTAAATTAGTAGTATCTTTCAAATGCAGTTGGAATTTAACTTTTTCATTTTTTTGGCCTGCAAATGGGACATAGTCCCTTTAATCTACTTCTCTAAATTCTCTATAATTTCAGCCATCACAATACCAACAAGTTCACTTACTTTTGTTACAAACTGCTCCCTCAAATGCTGGATCACAAGTGCAGTTCCCATCAACATTACTGCACTTAGCACTATCCACACATGTACAGCTCTCCATACAATAATCTCCAAAAGTACCTTCAGGACACTCTGAAATAGTTGCAGTAGATAGGAATACTTAAACAACAGCCCCTTTCTAAATATTTTTCATCCATCCGACACACTCTAACAACAATCATTTCAATCATAATTTTACTGTGCAATCAGATTACCAATCTCAGTTTAATACAATGGCCTCGAACGAAACATGCCCTTCACAACTTCTGAAAGATCCATACAACCTTCATATTAATTGCTATTTCTCTTTAAAAATAGATTATTCATACCATCAACAAACTGTATGCAATCAGCAGCAATAATCATAATACCAGCTTTGCTTCATTTGTTTCATAAAGCATTTCTTTAGAAAAGGCCAGCAGGAATTCAAGAAATTCTACATACACTTCATCTAAAAACTCTGTAGATATTAGCATTGCATTTCCCTAGTGAAAGGATGCAGATTTACTATCTCCTACGTTATTCTCCTACATATGACATGGCACACAAAGGGTTAAAAAGAAATAAAAGAGAATTGGATTAGATCTAAGATATTAACAATAGCAAAGAATACAACTACATACTTTCTCCCAGCATACTCTTTGAAATAACCCTTTGAAATCATGAACTTCCATTTGTTTGAATGCAGGATTTATAGTCACAAATTTGGTCTGATAAATTTTGTTAGTACTGTAATTTCAAGTCATCAATCAATGTGCAAATGCACTTATCATGGTAAATCAATTGTGCTGTCAGCAACCTTAGTAACGATTCAACCCTTTTATGTTCAGAAATAAAGATCAAGCATTTTCATGCTACTCATCATCCCCTATATTTGCAAGTTCACATACTATGTTCACAATATGATCCATTGAAGCCCGGAGGACAAGCGCAGTTGTAATAATTTTGGCCATCCACACAGGTTCCGTTGTTCTCGCATGGCATCGAATCACATTCACGAAAATCTACACATTTGACAAAAAGGACTATGCGTATTTGTATTTGAATAACCCTTTCAGCATGTTAAAAATGAATCTGATATTAAAACAGCAAAATATTTTTTTCTTTCTCCAATGCCAGGCATTTGGCAATAATTCAAAGCTCTTGATTACCATCTTTAGGCAGTAACTTTTCTGCTACTTTTGTTTTTGTATAATGCAAATGCTTTATAATTTTTGCAAAGCTTAGTGCCTATTCACTTTCAACAAACTTTGTTGAAATGATTACATTAGAGAGGAATTATAAGACTATACTAAAAAAAGAATATTTTGTAAAATTGCATTTGAAAATTGAAACTTCAAGGCCCTGAAGTATTTTTGAGGTAACTTCTAAATTATCATAAGCCCTCATGGATCTGAAATTGAAAATTAAGTGAATCAATAAAAAAATATATAATGCTGTTGTTAACATATAAACAAACACCTCGTAATTGAACTGGTTTACAATCCCATAAAACAAATATAATTGGATTATTTACCAAAGATTCTTGGGTGGTATAAAAAGAGACACATGATTAAATATATTCTGTGTGAAATAATAGAGGTACCGGTACTAATAATTGAGTATAGATTTAGCCTTGGTGTCTTTAAAATCATGTAGTGTCATTTGCTGGTAAAAAACACAGTACATGTACATAGTGTTTATCTAAAAGTAAACTGTGCTCAAATTTACCACATACATACATGATTAGTGTTTGGTGCACATGTTTTATACTTCAATAAAATGATATTTTTGCACTGGTCAGATGTGATTAAGTAAATTATTGTGCAAAAGGTTTCTACTGAATATGTAATGGTATCAATACAAAATAGGGAAAGAGGACTAGTTGTGTGCAAATATGCATAAGATCAGCACAATACAGAAATTTAGTTTTCCAATACAACACTGTCGCCTGTAGAGTAGGAATAATTTCTGTCTTACCTCTTTTCATGAAATGACTGAGACAATCTGGCTACTCTTGATAGTTTACATCTACGCAGAACTTTACTGGTTAATTTAAAGATTCATAGAGATTGATTAATAAAGTTCAGAGAAGATATAAACTTTATCTATCAAGATAAAATCATATTGCCACAGTCAATTCATGAAAGGAGTTATGGACAACATATTTCAACTTTATGGGCAACAGTGTACCATATCGTTCATCTTAATCATGATTTTGGAATTATTATTTGGGGTGGAATTGGTACAAACCCTCTGCGCAATTTCTCCCTGTCCATCCAGGCATGCAGAAACATGTGTAAGTAGCATCACCGGGATTCATTAAGTGGTTTGTGCAGTTTACTTCATTGACACATGGGTTAGGGACACATGCATCAATGTCTTGAGGGCAAAGCAAACAATATCACAGCCACAAAAGAAAATACAACAAAAAATAATCAAAATCATGCAAACTAAAATGTTAAATGCCCAACGTTTTCCATTATCTGCGAGCTTTGTATTTTGTTACCGGTAAGTGCAATTTGTTTACTTTTTAGAAGTTGGGCCTAGCTCCTTCTAACATCTACCCCGTAGATTGAGATTCTTGGATATGTTTGCACTAGTCAGATGTGACTACATAAATCATTGTGTAAAATGTTTCTAGTACTAATATATGGTGGTATACAAATAAAAATAACCTTAAAATAGTGTGCAAATGTGCTTAACCTTAGCATTTATTTGAGCAAATGGGGGGGGGGGCAAGTAGATGAAAACTAACCATTGAACTATGTCACCGACCCTCACCTCTAACAATTTTTTTCTTGTAACAATCTCTTCTATTATCAATTTTATCTATTTGATAAAAAAAAAAATTCTTGATATCTTTTCATTGGCTACCGTATTACTTTTGAAACTTCACAAATATTTTCATTTTGGACCGAGAAAAGGCAGAGAAATACTTGTGAGGAATCAAAATACATTGTGTCATGCGTGAAAAACAACACTAACAAACTCCATGAAACATACTTTTGTCAATAACTCCAAATAGTCTTGAAATGAATAAGAAATCTCAATATAAAATTGGCACCAGTTTTAGTATTTCAATACGTACTGTTATCAAGAGGAAATATACCTACTTGCAGCATTCAGATATAAGCATTTTGCACTTTTTAACTAAATACATTTTTAATCTAAATTACTGGTTAGATTTATCAAACAAAATGTTCATGTCATGTCCAACTCAGATATATATTACCTAATTTCAAGTTAATAAGGATTAAAAATATGACATTGCTCTCACAAGTCCTCTAAAAAGTCTTTAAAAAACTGTGCAAACTTTGTAGTTAGAAGAGTGATACACATAGTTCTGCCTACATGATCAGCAAATGAATAAAAATCGAAGAATGGGTATAATATACTGAACACAATTCCTTTACATAATTCTATCTATGATGTAACTACATATGAATGTATAAACAAAATTAAAAAACTGCGTAAATCAAACCTTCATGCAAAACAAATCAAAAATCAAATTTACATGAGTCATGCATGGGTCAAAGAATAAATCACAGACACCACACTGCTCTCTTTGAAATGGGGATAACAGGGTACATAAAAATATATAAATACATATCTCAGTTTCCTACATATATGCACCTGATACATACATGCACTATAACCTTTTATCTACCCATGTGTATATTGCTTTTCCTTCATGCTTTTTCTGGGAGACTCCTGTAAGAATAATTCCTCTTATTTCAAGAGTGCTTCCACTACAGATTTCAGCTCTTAGGTATTCTGAAGAAGTGTATTTGAATGGGATAACTAAGCTGCATGATATGTTACCTAATTCACAGTGAGTTCCGTTGAATCCATCTGGACATAAACATGTGTATCCATTGACCAAGTCCATGCAGTTCCCTCCATTCATACAGGGGTTGCTCGAACACTCATTGATATCTGGACCAAAAGAGAAAAAGAGAGAAAAAAAATGATGTTAGCTGTGTTGCCTTCATATCTTATCCTACTTGTTTGTATGTTAATAGCCAATTAAATATACAAAAGAATATATCAAGCCCAGCAGATGCCATCATTCATACCAGTTCTAAGGGATTCATGAGAGTGCTGGGAATGACTAAGAAAAAAAATCTAACGCATTTAAACTCAACACTGTCCTGAACATTTGAGACTACAAATATTGTACAAAAGCCAAATGAATGCAGTGGAAGAGTTTATAATAGCTGAGAAGTGAGTATAGAAAAATGGGAAAAATAAAGCTATAGATTGCTCAATTGCTTAACTACTATTCAGAATGATTTTAAGCCAGTTCTAATGAAAGGAAGTTTCATTGACCAGATAATATTTTGACAACTGTGCAAACTTGAGAGTTTAAATGTTGGGTGAAATCCAAATATAAAGTTGATTCCTGTTGATGTGCAGGGCTGCATACAACCCATATTTTGTTATTCAAACATCTAAATATATTTCATGGATTTTTAAATACTTTTACAAATAATTTTCTCAGACCTGCTCCAAATCTCATCATTCGTCTTGTGAAATCATTTGTCAACCATTAGTGAGCTAACAAGAGACTGTGGTATGTAGCTTCACCAGAGCTGACCAACTGTTTATAATAGAACACACAACACCATCTTAGGAATTGCTATGACAGACGTGCTGTAGCATCAACAGGAAAGGAAAGGTAACGTGGAGGTATTGTATGACAGAATGCAATTTTTTTGTGAGCATTTGCTGACCTGGGGGAAGTTACATACTACTGTCTCTTTCCAGAAGGCAATATGTTAACGCGATAGAAATAGTGGAAAGAAAGGATCCTAAGAATCCCCCCCCCCCCCAAGAAAAAAAGGGGAAAAAAGACATGTACACAAATCTACTGGTTATTCAGGGTGAAGTGCTACGAGTCTTAATAGACTGGCTCCAATTGAAAAGGAGAATCAGCAATGTCATCTGAAATCTGGTTAGTAATGCCATATAGAATGATGAACACCATTAGTTGACACCCACTTTTAATTAAAAAATATATATATAGTCTATTGAGCAACCATTAATATGAATGCAAGTAAAAGCCGTTGAATTTTCGGAACCTCAAAGGACTAGGAAAGCAGAGAAGTAGGAGACCTCCTTCAACCTGTAGAATAGGGCGATTTGTAATACATTGGTGAAAAGGAAAATGTCTGCTCTGAATTGATGCAAATCTATTTTATTGGCCATCTTTAGACAGATGTAGTCTGTCCACATATAGTGGCAATTTTCCTGGCTTCCCCATGGTCACTGTTTTCCATTTACTTTGCTGGACCTTAAATAGACGGGTTACATAATAGACAAAGAGCCACACAGAAGATCAATACATAGTGGTATTTCTAGATAAAAAATGAAACCAGCTACACATGTACATGAAACACCGTTATAAGGAACTGACAGATCCATAGGTTGCGTGTGGTGCATGCATCCTTGGTTCTCCCATAGCGTTGAAGTGCTGATAGAAATGGAATTCTTTTGTTTTATAACTGCTTTTTATATACACCAAAGACTAGAGTATATCAGTACCAATGTGCCCAAAACCTTCAAATGTTTCAAATGTCATACCAACACATATCGTTGTGCTACCAGTTGGATGTTCATAGCCAGGATTACACATGCAGACGAAGCTTCCTACTATGTCCACACAAACACTTGTTGTAATATCACACGTATCGCTTCCATCTTCGCATTCATCCACATCTGCTCAGAAATTAAAGTACGGTACAGCAAATTTGAGCAAGAGCATTGAATGAAAATAAGATTCATAATCAGATCATTGGATGCCAGCAAGCTCCAGTCCATCAAATGTACAAAATAACTTTCCTTTAGAAATTAATCAATAAATAAGAGTAAAACAATGCATAAACTAAGGGAATAGCTGGATTAATTTATATGCGTAGGAAGGGTTTTGCGCCAATCTGATACTCGAAGGCTATAACTATGCATGTATGCTCGCAGCCCTTGAAAAAAAAACTTGAGGACAAACAAGTTTTCCTCTCTGTTTCTAATGTTGAAGTTAATTTAAAAACAAACATACGGTCGTATTAGTTACGCAAATCGAGGTAGTACAAACCACAGAATAAATGATAACTTTGAATGGCATTTCTTTTGTGAGATACAAGACTATATCACACACGCTTTGAGAACGTTTCACTCGCCGTGCCAACTCGTAATATATGCTCATCAGCTCATTGGATATTCCTATGTATCCCACTTAAGGCCATCGTGATCCATGTCATGTTTCCCACGATTAAATCTATGTATATACATTCGTATCCTGAAAACTGAAGCATGTTCAATAGTATTTTCAAAGTTCATTCCTCAATATCCAGGGACACAAACGCAGGTATAAACCATTAATCATGTCCGTACAGGTCCCTTCATTTAATAGGAAAGGCCTATTCAAGGCAAAGGATAACATTGTTTGCACTGATATCTGAAAAACAGCGGTAACAAGTGCAGAGAACAAACATCAGTAGATACATGCACATACCTTCCTGTACATGTATGTAAAGTCAATACAAGCAAAATGCATATCAATCATGATATCAGCATATCAAATACAAAGAAAAATATATTGAAATAAAACCATCATATCAATACGTGGGGCAGATAGCTGATATTTAAATATGAAAATAATTTCCTGCTGCCTTTTATTAAGTTGTTATAAATTCTAGCTATTTTCTTTTATTAACATTCTGATACATTTCACACAAACGGATGTGTACCGGTATATACAAATTTGGTTTAAAAATCTCATACTAGAACAAGCTGAGGGGTTTGATGGATCAATCTGGAATCCAGGATTGCAGGTGCAAAAGTAGCTTCCAGGCGTGTTTGCACAATCGCCATTGACTGCATCACAAGGGTAGTCATCATTGTTCCGTAAACACTCGTCTATATCTGCAAGAATAACACAAGGTAATATACATGTAAACTAGATAAAATAATATTTCACGATTGTTCCCACAAAATCTCTATTAGAGGCCTGGGCCCGTATTCAATTCAATACTTAAGTACAAAATTTAAGCTTTTTACTTAGTATTTGGCTTAGATAAAATACTTAGCCAATTCAGGTATTCAATTCAAACTTTTGGCTAAGTATTTTACCCTATATTTAAGTCAACTTCCTACCAAACTTAAGCCAATTATTTGAAGGCCTTGATTGGCAGGCATATGGTTTTCTTACAAAATATTATAACCTGCGCACAATTATTGCAACGCATCAATTGCGCATTACTTTTGATTGACAGTGTGACGTCACAATGCTTATCAGTAAGTATTTTACTTAGATTTTGTCTTTAAGTATAAGTCTAAAATGCGATTTGAATACGAGATAAGTAAATTACTTTACTTAATTTAGCCATTTACTTAGTAATTTTAGTTTACTTATGCTAAGTATTGAATTGAATACCGGCCCTGGTGCCCACTGCCAAGTTTTTAATGACAAATCTAATATAAACATGCCGGCTATGACTTAATTATATGAACGGCATCTTGTTGGCATTGCATAAAACTTCCTATTGATAATAACCTCCCATTGAAACTTTTGTTTGATTGGCTCTTTAGAGATGTTGCCATGGCATGGTAGTTAATATCAATGGCAAAGTTATAATCAATGGTAAGTTTTATGCAACAGGGCCCTGGATTTACAGTGTGTTTAAACTGCGCAGGGGAAACAAGAAGACTTATATGTAGGCTTTCCTTGAATGCAGTTTTCAATGAGAAATGATGGGAAACCAATGGGTCACCTTTCTATAAAGTACCGAGGTGCTAACGTCCTATTTGCTCATCATCATCTAGGTTACTGGTTCCAAACTGAGCATGAGGTTCACCACAAAGCAATTCAAGCAATGGGCTGGAGCAAGGCTACTCAGTGTTTGGCGCCGGTGTGACCACCACACCACCGTTAAGCACACAATTGTTTGGAACCTGCAACCTTGACAACTCTGTATGATGTCACACTTTCGTACTCTATACAAGTGGTTGCTACAGCAGGTTTTACTATTATAGCTTACCAATGACCTTTGACCCATCCCAGAGCTATTTGATATAAGTATGAACCACCTATGGCGCCCAGCATAGGGCATTGACAAGGTATATTCAATTGGTAATTTCATTTCTGCTAACATCTTGCTGTTAAGAACAGGATGAAAAATATAGGATGGCCTGCAGAAATATAGTCTTTAACCACACTTAAGCTATGGTCACATCACCTAAAAGTAGCCTGCTCGGCAGCCGGGCGGCGAGTTTCGAGCCAATTTCGCCCAGGCACCAAGTGGCGGCCGCCCGGGCACCGCTTGTTTTTAGGGCATCGCTCGGTCACTGTTGAAGTTTTATGGAGCTCTCACAATCTGCCGTGTAGGCCTACCGTCCACCTGCCGGGCTATTAGAACGTTTTGAGCGAACTTGTCCCCGGCCGCAAAAAAAAATTCATAAAATTAATCTTTTCACCGTTTCGTTGCCATCTTCTGGCCGTTTCCATACCGGGCCCATACCGGGTCTCGAACGTGTGCACCGGGTTTGTAGCAGCCACCTACCAGTTACTTAGCGTCCCCTCACCGCTCGGAGCGTCCTGTGAGCGAGTCTCCGGACTGCTGACGTCATGACAAGAAAAAGTAAAGCTCATCTGACGAAACCCCTCTATAATATACCCAATAATTAGTGACAAACGGTGGCACACGGTGACAAAAGTAAATTTGTTGGTAATGGCACGTTCATATGACGCTACTGTGAAGGTAAGGACACGTTATGGACCCGTTATAGGACGTTATGGGAACGTCAAGGCGTTAACAGGATGTTACCCATGCGTTAGGGAGGCAGCGCCGTCAGAATCAGGCGGTACCGCTTTGGAAACACCCGTTGGCAGTCCGGTATGAACACTGTAATGAGGACGGTATGAATACGTTATGAAGACGGTGGCACGGTATTAACACGTTCATGACACGTTCACAACCCGCTTACAACCTGTTGCAGACGGTGGATTTTTTTTTGCCCGTTCATCACCGTTCTGTAACGGGTTATGAGCGTGTTGTGAACGTGTTCATACAGTGTGACCGTTTTCATAACGTATTCATACCGTCCTCATACCGTTTAACACCGTCCTCTTGCCGCTTACTTGCGGCCGGTGCCAGCCGGCCAAAGTTTCGAACATGCCCAAAACTTTCGCCGGGTCCCACCGGGTGTAAATAAGCGCCAACGCCCTATTAACGTGTTGCCCGCTTTGATAACGAACCACCGTGTGCCCTCGCCGTTCTCCACCGTCCGCAGACATTTTCGCGCACGGTGGCACACGGTAGGCCTACACGGCAGAGTGTGAGAGTCACTTTAGCGCGGAGTTAAAATTCGGGCGGTGCCTGCTCACTTTCACTCGCCGCCAAAAGTATGCTCAAAGTTGCCTGCTCGGCAGCCGGGCGGCGAGTTTCGAGCCAATTTCGCCCAGGCACCAAGTGGCGGCCGCCCGGGCACCGCTTGTTTTTAGGGCATCGCTCGGTCACTGCTGAAGTTTTAGCGCGGAGTTAAAATTCGGGCGGTGCCTGCTCACTTTCACTCGCCGCCAAAAGTATGCTCGGTGCCCGGGCGGTCTCCGTCCGGGCACCGACCTAATCGAGCATTCGCTGTAGAGCGATTTAGGTCAAAAATCGAAGCCGCTAGGTCTAGGCTGCTGAGCGTTCACCGCCCAGTCGCCGCTGGGAGATCAGTCGGTCACTGGGCGGCAAGTTCAAAATCGGTCAGCAACCTTTGACCTAACGCTTTGATTTGTTTACCTAAATCGCTCGACGGCGAACGCTCGATTAGGTCGGTGTCAGGGCGGCGAACGCCCGGGCACCGAGCATATTTTGGAGCCCTGCCGGCTGCCGGGCAATTTCCTTAAAATTATCCGGTGGCAGGTGGGAGACCGCTCGGGTATCGGTGGGTCATCGGTCGGTCACTGCCGGCACGCCGCCCGGAGAAGCATTTCGATTTCGCCCAGTTTTGACCTAAAATTGACCGGCGACCAACGGTAAATCGACAGGGCGCCGCCCAGGCATCGCTGGGGCTCTACAGCCTGCTCGACTTCTCCAAAAAGTCGTTAGGCGATGCCTTAATTACAGCGGCGACCACGCAGGCTACTAATCGGTCGGTCACTGCTATGATTTGTGACCATAGCTTAAACTGTAGACACAAAAAACATTGACTAATGAATTCTCTTATTCCCATATAATAGGCGTAATAAAGGCTCATTAATTCCGGAAGGCAATAGGTTAAATGTGATAGAAATACAGGAAAGAAAGAACACTGAGAATTTTCCCCCAAAAAAGAAAATTAAGGCATGTTCATGTACACAAATATACTGATTATTCAGGAGTGTAGTGCTATGAGTCTTATGCCACCCTGACACTGGCACAAATTTTGTCCCTCAATGACTCGCAATGCATCGTGACAACGCAACCTGTTTTCGCACTGTCTACGCAATTCGCGGCCAAAATGGGCCGCATGCACTGGCGTACTGGTGGGGGGGGGGGGGGGCTTGGGGGGGGGGGGGGGGCGCCAGCCCCCCCCAAAAAAAATAAAATTGAACCATGACTTATTTTCAATTCCATATACAAGTGATGTATAAATGTTCGTGATATCACATGATTTTCAACAAAATGCGCGTTTCTCCATTTCTGTTGCAAACTGACACATTCCCAAATGGCCAGGAAGAGCATATGTTTTTTTATAGTCACTAAGGGGCCGTGGCCACAAATAGTAACACTAGTAAAAAAAATCCTTTCCAGAAGCAACTGTGACAAGCCCTGCCGGGCGTTCCATACTTACATGATGTATCACTGCACATCTACCAGTGGGGAAATTGAATTCAGACAAGATTAAGAGTAGTGAACGCTACAACGAATTGTCTTCTTTCTCTGATAATTTAATGAAACATGAAAGCTTCCGCGCTTCTCGCGGGATGGGCGAATATGAATTTAGACAAGGATTAAGAGTAATAGTTTAAAGAAACGTCAGAGTTTCCGCGCTTCGCGTGAGATGGGCGAAAATGAATTCAGAAAAGGAGTAAGAGTCAGAACCGGTACAATGAATCGTCTTCTTTCTCTAATAATTTAATGAAACGTGAAAGCTTCCGCGCTTCGCGCGAGATGGGTGAAAATGAATTCAGGCTAGGATTAAAGGTATTACAAAGTTTTGGGAAATTTTGAAAATTGGGTGGATAGTGATTCTTTACAATTTTGATATACTTGGATGCCCCTGTGGGTGTATTAAAAACACCAGAAATTTTAGCCCCTAAAACATTTCTGCTTTCGAGAAAAATTCAATATAAAGATTTACCGGTGCTCCCGGTAAATGTTGATGAATTTCAAATAGCTCCTACGGCAGTACAATGGTAGCTGCGACCATGAAAATCTCAGAGTATGTAGTTGTGGTATATAATTTCCGAACAAGAATAGCAAAATGGTCGATTTTAGTCAATAGACATTGTTTTATAGTTTAATTAATATCTTGACCTTGAGAGGGAGCTATTCAACGTAAAGTGTTTATTATTTATAATTTCATAACTTTAGAGTCGATTTCGACCGCGACAACGATCACTGAATATTGTAGGATCGTATATGCTTCCAATATGTCCATTTGAACCAAATTCATTACCCCATACCAAAACTTTGTATTACCTTTAAGAGTAATAATTTAATGAATCGTCAAAGCTTCCGCGCTTTGCGCGGGATAGGCGAAAATGATGGGCGAAAATGAATTTAGACAAGGATTAAGAGTCAGAACCGGTACAATGAATCGTCTTCTTTCTCTAATAATTTAATGAAACGTGAAAGCTTCCGCGCTTCGCGCGAGATGGGCGAAAATGAATTCAGGCAAGGATTAAGAGTAATAATTTAATGAATCGTCAAAGCTTCCGCGCTTTGCGCGGGATAGGCGAAAATGAATTCAGACAAGGATTAAGAGTCAGAACCGGTACAATGAATCGTCTTCTTTCTCTAATAATTTAATGAAACGTGAAAGCTTCCGCGCTTCGCGCGAGATGGGCGAAAATGAAATCAGACAAGGATAAAGAGTAATCATTTATTGAAACGTCAAAACTGCCGCGCTTTGCGCGGGATTGGCGAAAATGAATTCGGACAAGGATTAAGATTTAATGATTTATTGAAACGTCAAAGCTTCCGCGCTTCGCGCGAGATGGGCGAAAATGAATTCAGACAAGGATTAAGAGTAATAATTTATTGAAACATTAAAGTTTCCGCGCTTCGCGCGGGAGGGAAAAGACTGAAAAATAACTTAGTTCCTGGCCCCGGGTTTATAGGGTTAAATTTGTAGACATCTGACACTGGCATTAATATTTTTGTCGATAATTGGTTGCTCGCTTTGTCGGTAATCGGTGGCCTCTACACCCTCCCGACTCCCCCACTGACAAAGATCTAGCGACGCCCCTGATAACGACACAGTTTATACACTCGAGACATTTTTTGCGCTATCAAAGCATATACAACGTCTCAAGACGTGACAGATCACTTTTCTCTAACTTCTAACCAATCAGAAGGCCTCGTTTTTTTTCAGGAAGTGCCGGTGGACATTTATGCGCCAAATGTGGTTCTCAAATTGCAAAAGATCCCTACTCTTGGAAGGGGTAGGAGAAAGCAATTTTACGTCATATTACTCAAGGAAGTGCCTTAAAAATGCGTCTAATTTTGTTCTAAAATTGCAAATGCTTCTTACTCTGGGAGGGCGCCAGAACCCCCTCCCAGACCCACCCCTGTTCGCTCCGCTCCCTCGCCGCTAAAGTCTCGTTCTGTCGCTTCATCGTTTTACATATATTTCACCCCATGCCATTTTGTGCCCCCCCCCCCGTAAGAAATTCCTGGATCCGCCACTGATGCCCATACCCCTTGAGCTTCGGGGGCTCCGCCCCTTGACATACGCCTGGGCTTTGCCCCTAGACCCCACTTTGCGAAACGTTCAGCGGGGCCTGCATGTTAGAGTGGGGTGCTGCGGATTTTTTCTGTCAGCCACCCCAAACGTTTTTGCTCTTTACGCCACTGGCCGCATGGGCACACATTGACACGCAATGGCACTACTTGTTTACGCATATGTAAGTATTGTTCGCGCATAGTAAAGTAGTTTATTTCCATGGCACGCATTGACACGCACTGTCGGCAGAGTTTGCGCCGAGTTCGCAGTGTCGTTCACGCACATGGTACAAAAGTTGATGCGTGCCAAATGTTTGAAAATTTCAAAATTCTCTCTACGACATATGGCAGGCACTCCCGCACTTTTTACACACTCATCGCGCTCGTTCACGAAGACTTTAATAATTGGCACGACGTATTGCGTGTCATTGCAGGGACAAAATTTGAGCCAGTCCCAGGGTCACTTTAATAGGGTGCGTGGCTTTAATAGCCTGGCTCCAATTGAAAAAAGAGTCAGTAATACCATCTGAAATCTGGTTAGTAATGACCTATATAATGATACACACCATTAGTTGACACCCACCTTTAATTTAAGTATATACATATATATATATCTATTGGGCAACCATTAATATGAATGCATGTGAAAGCCCATAGGGAAGTGTCTGCTCTGAATTGATGAGAATAAAATTATCAACATTTTTGTTAGAGGGCATTGCATACATGTACAATTAACAAGTATATGGCACTGTTTTTTTTTATAACTATGACCAAATAACTAAATGGCCCTGTGAGAGCCTGAAAATTTTCAAATATAAAGAATTAGAAATCAATTACAATTTTTTCTTGTAGCTTGGGCCTAGATTGACCTCCCATAGCTTAATGAAAAAATGTCAACGTTGCTTTATGTGCATGAGGTATCCCTGAACAGCCAATTGTTTACGGAATTTTGTAACAAAATTGACATACCTTTTTGGTTGGAGCCGAACAAAATATATACCCACAAACAATATGTTTTTTTTTCTATTGATGATTAATGAGCATGGGTGGATCTTAAAGAAATTTAACAGTATAATCTAAATTAACTCCTGTATTTTGATGGAACAGTGCAATTGAAAATGGTATTTCGGACGTTACATTTTCCGTAAATAATGTAGACCCTCATTTAACTCACTAGAACAATAAATTAATGAGACTGTTTATGGTTTGAATAAGCTTAGTTACTCCAAGTCATTAAATTAAAAGAAAATATAATTTAATTGTAGTAGCGCTTATATTAGAAATATACTCAACATTTGAAAAAGTTGTCTCATTTTCCGTAAACAATTTTGTTTAATACAAGTCAAAACACAAATCAGGTCTTTCAAATCCAATCATTTTCTGTAAGCTCAAGAAGGGTGTTTCGGACGTTACACTATTTGATTGTTAACACATAGTTTGCAAATTTCAACTAATTTTCGATCATATGTGCAAATTACGATTTCACAATGATCACTCCTGTTAAAAATACCATTTTGATAATTTCATTTAGATCTTAATATAAAAATATGAAGAAATATGATGCAAAAAATCAAATTTTCCGTAAAATATCTAAATTTCTGCAAAATTGACTTATAAAACATAAAATATTGAAGCCACACGTTGTGACGCAAGGCATGGCTGGCTGCTTTAGTATATCCTTAATTGAAATTTATCCAAAAAAATCTCAATAAAAGTGACTCATAAAAAATATTCAGCCATTTTAACAGCACTTTCTGGTATGCTGTTAGCACGTTTCGGATGTTACATTAAACTGTTAACAGACATTTTCATACTTTAAAGGTATTACAAAGTTTTGGTATGGGGTCATGAATTTGGTTCAAATTAACATATTAGAAGCATATGCGCTCCTACAATTTACATTGATCGTTGTCGAGGTTGAAATCGAGTCTAAAGTTATGAAATTATAAATAATAAACTCTTTATGTTGTATAGCTCCCTCTCAAGGTCAAGATATAATTTAGCTATGAAACAATGTTTCTTGACTGAAATCGACCGATTAGCTATTCCCGTTTGGAAATTATATATCCCAACTACATATTCTGAGATTTTCATGGTCGCAGCTACGATTGTACGTCCATAGGCGCTATTTGAAATTTATCAAAATTTACCGGGAGCACCGGTAAATTTTTATATTCAATTTTTCTCAAAAACAGAAGTGTTTTAGGGGCTAATTTTGTTAGTGCTTATAATACATCCACAGGGGCATCCAAATATATCAGAATTGTAAAGATTCACTATCCACCAAATTTTCAAAATTTCCCAAAACTTTGTATTACCTTTAACTAGTTCAAATGAGGGGCAAAGATAGATGTGAGAATAGCAAATTTCAATTTTTCAACCTCTCCTCTTGCTATTTACATTGCTGTGTGTATGCAAATCATCAGATTTTAATTTATTGCATTCTACCCCGGTCCCCAACATAAAAAAAATCGTCTGTGTGCCCATGCCTTGAGCCATAATGCATGGCCGTCCAGAGGATTTTTTTATGTTGGGGACCGGGGTAAAATGCAATAAATTATTGAAAATGTATTGCATTTTCCTGTGTATTTTTTTATTTATGGAAACTGCCCCCTACCATAGCCCCCGCTGCGTACAGCCATGGTTCAGTGACAAAGCAATGGCCTCGTAACTGTGAGGCCCCAGGATCAACACCGTGTCGATGTGCTATATTAGTGCCCTTTTGTGGGGCATTAATCCTCATTACTGTCATTTATGACTTAAGGGCATAGGTCCTCTAGTTGATAAGCATAGTAGCATATACATGCTTTAGCATTCACGCAAATTGGCAAATTATTATTCAATAACATCTAAGAATGTATACTATTATCTAGATCTATTATTTTTTAAATAATTCCATAAATTGGGATAAAATAAAATAAATCCACCTTTATGAGCGACAGTGTAATACAAATAGTGGTAAAGGATGATTGTTACTACGGTAGTATTATAACCTAAAACATACACAATTTTAAAATACATCTAAAATGTCTCATACTCGAGATGTACATAAATTAGGATTCGCTTATTTCTTATTACGTACATGACTGGGGGTACTTTTTTAGAGTTTTATTTTTCAAAAGATTTTTCAACGTTTTGCTTACATACATGTATGTGTTAGTGATATTATTGAATGATACACTATAGTTGAAGGCAAAGAACATTAGCAAGCTGATTAAACATCTATATTGTAGAGTTTGTAGAAATTGATGATCTCATTGAAATGTTAAAGATAAACTTGAGTTCTGGTAATGCGATTACATTGTGAAAGAAAAGGTGTGGAATGGATCAGAAAAGTTGATCATATAGCATGTAAGTAATGGTGTGTAATGCAAGGTTCTGGAGTCATCAAAATCATCATAAATTTGGCAGAGTCTTGGTAAAGTAACAATCACTTACACAGAAAGATGTATATGGGACAACACACATGGTGTCGGGGCTAGTACTACCCTGATTTCCTTATCTTTCTATGCTCATTACTCAGCCAGTATACATTTTCTTCCAAAATTGTTTGGCACATGACATTTATTTGTAATCTTGAACATTCAGTGTACGTTTCGTTAGATTCTGTGAGAATTCATTTTCTTTTTTTACCAGAACTCAAGTTTATCTTTAACATCGTGTAACATCCAAAACAAACCATAGCATACATTTCACACTGTTGTTCATAACATGAAATAAAGAGTATGTTCCTAAGTGACTTTTCTAAGGAGTTTTGATGACTACAATTGCTATTAGCTTCATATTCCATCAGTGTTAGATCACATAAGCATTTGTTACTATCAGTACACGTTCTTGAAATGAATAATATACCTTATTTAAATTGAGTGGTCGATGAAGACAAACTTGGTATACATGTATGTGCCAAACTTATTGAAACTGAAGAAAAAAAATCCATAAATGTTACAGAAGTATTTTTCTGCAAACAATTAATGTAACTGAGGTCAATAGTACCTAAAGAAAAGCAATTAACTTGAATTATGTTAACAGTGTGTAACGTCCGAAACATCAGTGGTGTGACATATGACAATTATTAGGCAATGCACTGGTTCCAATTTTTGTGCATGTATTTACCTTATATCATCAGTTGTTATAATACAATAAGTTTGACCTAAGAAAAAAGCATTTTACGTATTGAAATTAAAACTTGTTATTGTCTAAACCCAAATTTAGAGCTATTTTTCACTTTCAAGGCATACAAAATCTGTATTTTTCAAGATAGAAACTCAAAAATTTGCATGAATAATCTCTGAAACATATTCTTAAAAACCCAACATATTTAAAGGTGTAGTTAATAGCAAATGAGTTTTATATCACAGTTATTAGATATGCTATAGGGGGGGGGGGAGGGTGTAAAGGCCAACGATTACCGACAAAACTGGCCCCCAATTACCGACAAAATTAAATGTCCTAATATTTACAAATTTAACCCTATATACCCGGGGCCGAAGGCTAAATTGTTTTTTCCTACGGACATACTTGCGTATGCGCAAATGGTCATTTTCCTCGACAACATAAATATACGAATTATTTCGTCAACTTAGTCAGCATCATAGCTAAATAATGCAGGCGCGGAGGTAGGATCTCATTTTAGGGAGGGGCAATAGTGAGCAGGTTTCGCGCGCTCATTAGGGGGGTGCGGGTAATAGGCCTACTGCGCGAAGCGCGGAAGCTTAGACGTTTCCTTAAATTATTAGGAAAAGAAGACGATTTGTTGTACCGTTCTCGACTGTTAATCCTTGTCTGAATTCAGCTCCCCCCCCCCCCCGGCCCCCCCTCCCGCGCGGAAGTTTTGGCGTTTCATTAAATTATAAGGGAAAGTAGACAATTCGTTGAACCGTGGTCGACTCTTAATCCATGTATGAATTCAGTTTCTCCCTCTCTCTCCCGCGCGAAGCCCTGAAGCTTTGACATTTCGTTAAATTATTAGAGAAAGTAGACGATTTGTTAAACCGTGCTCGACTCTTAATATTTTTCTGAATTCGGTTTACCCCTCCCGCGCAAAGCGCGGAAGTTTTGACGTTTCATTAAATTATTAGAGAAAGCAGACGATTCGTTGTACCGTTTTCGACTCTTAATAAACCCTATTTATCTGAATTCAGTTTCCCCCTCTCGCGCGAAGCGCGGAAGCCTTGACGTTTCCTTAAATTATAAGAGAAAGCAGACGATTGGGTGTACTGTTCTCGACTCTTAATTATCGTCTGAATTCAGTTTCCCCTTCCCGCGCGAAGCGCAAAAGGTTAGACGTTTGATTTAATTATTATAGAAAGAAGACGATTCGTTGCACCGTTTTCGACTCTTAATAAGCCCTATTTACCTGAATTCAGTTTCCCCCTCTCGCGCGAAGCGCGGAAGTCTTGACGTTTCCTTAAATTGTTAGAGAAAGCAGACGATTGGGTGTGCTGTTCTCGATTCTTAATTCTCGTCTGAATTCAGTTTCCCCTTCAGGCGCGAAGCGCGAAAAGCTTAGACGTTTGATTTAGTTATTATAGAAAGAAGACGATCGTAAGTTGCACCGTTTTCGACTCTTATTAAGCCTTATTTATCTGAATTCAGTTTACCCCTCTCGCGCGAAGCGCGGAGGCTCTGACGTTTCCTTAAACTTTTAAAGAAAGCAGACGATTCGATGTACCGTTTTCGACTCTTAATAAGCCCTATTTATCCGGTGAATTTAGTTTTCCCCTCTCGCGCGAAGCGCTGAAGCCTTGACGTTTCCTTAAATTATTAGAGAAAGCAGACGATTGGGTGTACTATTCTCGACCCTTAATTCTCGTTTGAATTCAATTTCCCCTAGTCGCGCGAAGCGCGAAAAGCTTAGACGTTTGATTTAATTATTATAGAAAGAAGACGATTCGTTGCACCGTTTTCGACTCTTAATAAGCCCTATTTATCTAAATTCAGTTTCCCCCTCTCGCGCGAAGCTCGGAAGGTTTGACGTTTCCTTAAATTATTAGAGAAAGCAGACGATCGGGTGTACTGTTCTCGATTCTTAATTCTCGTCTGAATTCAGTTTCCCCTCCCGCGCGAAGCGCGAAAAGCTTAGACGTTTCATTTAATTATTATATAAAGAAGACGATTCGTTGCACCGTTTTCGACTCTTATTAAGCCCTATTTATCTGAATTCAGTTTCCCCCTCTCGCGCGAAGCTTGGAAGCTTTGACGTTTCCTTAAATTATTAGAGAAAGCAGACGATTCGATGTACCATCTCAGGGGTGGATATTTGTACAGGCCATCCCCCCACCCCCCCGGGATTTCCGCCCCTGAATGTAGTCAACATGACCTTTGACGTTAAAGCCCTATCTCAAGGTACAATAATGTTTCCTTTTTAATGAACAATATTCCAGGATAAAAAAAATTCAAATTAAATCTATGGAAAAATTTAATTTTGCATTTAAACGATGATGAGTCTGGGGGTTGACAGATATGTGTATGACCTTTGACTAAATTTGACCTGAAATACATTGTGCGTGCTCTCTACCTTGATAGCACAACCTAATTTCAAGACAAATTTAACACTTCACCAACAGAAGGATAACAAGAATTTGGGACTGGCAAAGGTCATTATATATTGTATGTAAGACTGAAGAGTTCTTTCATTAATTTTGAAAGGGGCACCTTAATGTCACCTAATCAGATATATAATAAACAGATATACCATGCACTGAGAGGCTCTAGTTGAAACTATGGATCGAGGTGGCAGGAATAACACTATTTTTTGGATTTTTTCAAAAAAAATCATTGTTCAGGAAGGTGTAGTCTTTTTAGAGGACGTATAACAATATTCTCTCTATGTAACATATTTTGAGAAGTGCCCTGGGTAGAAGGAACTTTCAAGAAAAACATAAATTAATTATATATTTGTACACAGCAAATGGGAGAGTTATCCACGGCTTACGTCACAATCCACTGACCGAACTACCAACTTAAGATTTGCATATACTTTAAGTGATCTCATATTTTTTAAACATTCATTACTTCCTTACTATTGGTCCGATTCATTTCAAAATTTTGCCATTCTCTTTCTGTTATTTTTCTGTTTTCATTAAAATCAACTTATAACAAGGCTTGGATTGCCCCTTTAAGTTCTTTCATTAATTTGGGAAGAGCCACCTTAATGTCACCTAGTCAGAAGGATAACAAGAATTTGGGACTGGCAAGAGCCACATCCTTTGAGCAGTCATGTTATTTTCCCTTCATTTTGTTTGTTGGACAAGAACAATCATGCACATATAACACTAAATATATATATTAGTAATACATAGTAATACAAGGGAAAGATATGTTCTGAGAACACCTCCTATATTAAAGGGAAAGAAAATATTAAGATAACTACTGGCACAAGACAAGGGTCCATGTAAATATACTATGGAAAGAGTACAAATAAATGGAATACAATGAAAGGATGATTGAAGAGTAAAATATAAAATATATTAAAAAAACAAGGTTTCACCTCATTTCTGTTAAATCACTTGCTAATACAAAATAAAGTCTGAACTACCAGACAAGAGCATACCTGTGTCACAATTGGTTCCTTCGAATCCTGTTCCGGTACAGTGACACGTATAACTGTTGATCCCATCTGAACATATTCCACCATTCATACAGGGCATAGAGGCACAATCATCAATGTCTGCAAACAGAAAGAAAAGTCCAAGATTATATCTCACTCTCATTTTCCTTAAGATATATGACAGAGGAGACAGAATTGGTGTTTAAAGTTTACCAAACATAAAACCTGCATGCATGGAACCCAAGTTGGCCACATAGAACCTACATTTAATAGTCCAAAATTAGAATTAGTATAATTAAAAAACAATTTTAATCTATTTCAGTTTACCTTCTTGTATATCTCAGAAGTAAATCAATTGATATTAAACATAATTAAGCACACAGGGCTTAAGTTTTCTTGTGAAAAGAAGAGTATACATGAAGAGATAACTTTGGCTGAAGTTGCTTTTGATTTTAAAGAAGATTATTATCTCCGAGGAATAAAGTTTTGGAATAAAAATGATAGTCAAGCAGGCTTTTTCTTCAAAAAATGTATTTTAATTTCAATTTAATAATGCTATTTGCATAGTGCATGTGGACTTCAACTCAATTGTAATAAAAGTTTATAAAATGAAGCTATATAAAAGAACATGTTAATAATTGTATCAAAACTACAAGCTTTTCTACATTGTGTGGCAAAATGAACATCTACAAGAAATATTCTTCTACTTCTAAATATATATTGGGGACCTTGGAGAAGCATCTGGAAGATGATAAACAGACCTAAGGAAAAGCTCAAGAACATTTCACGAAAGAAAAGGATTATCTTGTATAAATTTCACACGTTTATAAAAACTTGCAAGACTCAGTTTGATTCAGATGTTCACAGTTTAAAGCACGCATACATACACAATGAAGGTAACATCTAAAAAGCAATCACCCATAAGAAATAATTTCCTTCTTTTGGCTTTTTGGCAAAATTGAAGTGCAATACTGATATTTATATTAAATTTGGTATAATAGTTCGAAAATTTGCGATGAACTTACCTAGTGTAGTGGTTGGTCCTATTGCTAATTTGTTTAAGTAGTAAAAGGAGAAAAGAGAGAGAGAGAGAGAAAGATAGAGAAAGGGGGGATACAGGTGAACAAATGAATATATGATAGAGCTTTTACATTAAAAAAATTACAGTTTGTGTAAGTACACATTTTTTTAAATCAGTAAACTTTATTTTATTGTGTAACTAAATTAGGACTTTAATTTTACCATATTTCACCCAGTAATGAAGCAGATTAGGCAAAAATATTAATCCGCAGACATTCATTCTTATGACAAGGGCATTTGAAAATTTCAAGAACTATACACTTTTTCTCAGATTTGTTCCCTTCTTCATATCCATGTCCTATTTCATAATTCCCTATACACTCTCACACCCGCTCATAAATGTGGACATACTCCTCTTATCAAATAGCAGAAAGAGGAAATTAATGTTTTTCATAATGATGAGTTTGCCACAACTTATGAATAACTGTTTGGAAGAAGAAAACATTGTTTAGCACACAAAAAAATGTACAATTTCCTCATTCTTTATCAGATTTTCAAAACGTCCACTTTTTTCCCCTCATTTTATACCTTGATTTAATTAAACATGTTGCCAGGATAGACTTTCCTTCAAAAGTGGGCAAATATACCTGAGTGATTTTGTACATAAATTCAGTGCTATGATCATTTTTTTCAATTCTAAATTTCCAACTCTTCGAAAAATAGTAATTTTGCTATAATATCTTATTTCATTGCTATGGAAATGTGAATTAAAGCTGTTCATCGTGTTAGCACACTAATAATAACAGGTTTCTACAATTCCATAACGATAAAATTGAATTTTGTCCACTACTATATTTCACTAAAATTAAGCAATTTCATCTCTCTAGAATAAAAACTGTGTTTATGATAAACAACTTACTTGTCTCTCCATTTGTTGTTCCCAATAGGAAACCTGTATATTGTGAAAGAGAGAATACATGAATTAATTATGATCCATTTGACTCTTTCACACAATAAAATAATAAAGTACCATCTCCATTAATTGAATTGTAAATGTTAAAGAGTCTCATTCTATTCACTGGACTGTGAACCTTGTGCCTGTGTCTCCATTCAATGGATTGTGAACATTTAAGAGCATGTGACTCCATTCGATGAGTTGTGAACGATCAAGAGCATGTGACCTCATTCAATGAACTGTGATCTGCAAGTGTTCTACGAAAAATAGTTTTATTTATTTTTTAAACTGTTTCTATTTTTATTATTTGCATTTAAGCGACTTAAACTTTTATTCCTTAAATTCTATTATAAACGACTGATGTGGAAGACCAGTCAAACGCATCCTTTCGGCAAAACGCGGAGGGGGGGGGGGCTTTCGACGAATGGTCGCGTTCAAGTCAACGCGACGCGACGCGACGCTACCCACCCTTTCGGCATAAGCCGCAGAGAAAGGATGCAGACAATGTTGTACACTCGACGTTGCAACGACACATGTTCCAGTTACAAGTGCTGCATGGTAATTTCCTCAACTTATCTTATTAACTTCAACTCTGGCCCAAACATTATACCTAACCCTCACCTTATCCCTAAATAAAACCTATAACCCAATTACAACCCTAACCATAAACATGTTCTTATGACAAAATACAACCTGGAGCAATTGCCACTGGAGCAAATGTTGGATCACTGCCATTTTGATGCAGAACGTGGAGGTGCACGAGTACATATATCTAATAAATGATGTCCCTGATAAACAAAACCAAAGTTTTGGGGTAAATTACTCTATAATCCAAAATTATATTTTAATTAATGTGTATATCTTGATTACAAAAAAGTCACATGTCATCAAAAGAATAATCAATAAATCATGCATGGGCGCTATCAGACAGTCTAAAGTGTGATTGTCAGTAGCCCTTTCGTCCAAAATAAGCAGATGGCTGTTGCTTTTTGTTCATTATGGTTGTGGGAAAAACAAAATTGAAATTATAAACTACTTAATATAAACATCAACACAATTTTGATGTTATGCATATTCCAAATGACAGGATGATTTTCAAGATAGAAGGATCAGGCATGACCAAGCAGGCAATACAATTTGCAATCGTTTTCTTTTTCCTTGAGGAAACGAAAGATTTGGAATTAATCAGTAAATTACCGATAATCAGGTGCCCTTTTTCTGGGACACACTAAACTGTAAATACTAGATTCGTAATAACAAACCTGTCAATATGAGCACCAAACACAAACACCTTCCTCCTCTCGAAACCATCTTGATGATCTTCTCTCTTGCACTCCTGTATCATACAGAAATAGTAGAAGAAGATAAAACGGCTAGGCATAAATATTCAAGCTCAAGCTTTCCATCTCCCACACTCCATTTAAAAATCTCAGATGACAGTTCAGCATAACAGTATTAAGCTGGCGTACGATTAATACAAATTAAAATAAACACTAAAGCAATCTATGAGGTAGATTTTCTTAACAACAGAAAAAGATGGTGACGAAATGTTGTCCGTGTAGATCTCCTTAATAGTTTTACATTATTTGCATCAAATTATAAGATCTGTTAGAGGACACTTTTCATCAGGATATCAAATTATTTATGTATCTTTTTATTGGTAATCTTATAATCAAAGTACTTTCAATGATGTTTAAACACTGACTGGTTATATACATTGTACATCTCGTTTACCCAACTCCTAATCTTTTTATATAATATATACATGTATATACAAACTACTCCAGTACACATTGTGAACAATATTAATCTGTATACTAGGTTTCAATTGATCAATACTTGAACACACATGTAGATGTACATGTAGTTTCAACATGTACAGCTTACTATCAAATGCAAGATACAAACCGGGAAGTTGGAATAACTTAAATTCATTGGACCTCTATACCATGCATATAATCTGTGTACCTTGAACCATACTATCAAATGCAAGATACAAACCGGGAAGTTGGAATAACTTAAATTCATTGGACCTCTATACCATGCATATAATCTGTGTACCTTGAATCATATTGTATTGTAAAGAAGAACCGATACCCTGTCTAATGATACCATTTTCACAATTGTGCTCCTAAGGATGACTGAACAGCAGGGTTCAAAAGGTATTGTCAACATTCTCTTATACCAAGCTTGGGATGAAGCAATGAATGGGGGTCAAAAGCCATTATGTGTGTGTTATCTCATTCCAGAACAAGTTTTCGTTTATATACATTGACTATTAGGCAGTTAAAAAAAACTCAAAGAAATGCTTATTACAAGCAAAATTTACGATTTTCTATTCGTTATGACGGTTACAATCTTGCCCATATTCGCCTCACTTGTTCGAGGTTACCTTATCATTAAGTGACGCAGGATTGATAAAGTTTATCAGGGATGATATCTTTTTTTATATAAGTGTGTTGTCAATTTATTTGATACTTATCATCTTAATTGTTCTTTCTTTCATTTTCGTTTAGTAACCTTTGAGTTTGCAATCGTTATTCGAGATAATCACCCTATGCTCCTTACGCATGTGGAATGGCGCCGTGTACAAGGAGCAGAGAGAATCCTCTGTGTGCCCATGCCTTGTGCCATAATGCATGGCCGTCCAGAGGATTTTTTTATGTTGGGGACCGGGGTAAAATGTAATTTTTAATCTTTTTTAATTTATGGAAACTGCCCCCTACCCTAGCCCCCGCTGCGTACAGTCATGGTTCAGTGACAAAGCAATGGCCTCGTAACTGTGAGGCCCCAGGATCAAACCCGTGTCGATGTGCTATATTAGCGCCCTTTTTGGGGGGCATTAATCCTCATTACTGTCATTTATGACTTAAGGGCGTAGGTCCACTAGTTGATAAGCATAGTAGCACACACACATGCTTTAGCAGTCACGCAAAACACACATTGACAAATTATTGTTCAATGAAATCTGAGAATGTATACTATTATCTAGATCTATTAAAAATAATTCCATAAATTGGGGTGAAACAAAAATATTCCAACTATATGAGCGACAAGGTGTTTACAACTTTACCGAGTTTATATTTCAACTGCACGTTAAAAATGCAGTACATGTACATGCAGATGTACTTTCAAATTCCCTAATGTTCCACACAATTCTAAACGATTCATGCTATACTGCCACAGTGGATCTTTGTCACAAATATAATTTATACAAACATGTATGGTGTACATAAATTACTCCAAACAATGTGGTAGTCCAGTCTTTCCTTCAATGGCAAATACAGAGCTAACAACGACTCGACAATACGTATGGAAGCTTACATACACTTTCTAAAAACATTTTAGACTTTAAAATGACAGGTTTCCCTTTAAAATCAGTCCATTCTATGAAAATTACCATTTCAATAGATTGAATTGCAATTGCATGGACCGATGATAAATGCAGATGAACCATATCGAGAACGCGATCTTTATTTTCTGGTTGTAAGCCAAAAATGTGTGTAAACAAAAAATGAACCGTATTATTATTGTAAGACTACCAGTTTGAGGAAGTAGGTGCTTACAAGGATATCTAAATGGAGGTGAAATGCATGATCATCTTGAAATTGGCATAAGAAATCGGCATGTCTTATTGAAATAGTAAATATACACCGTTAACTTTGTAAACATTGGGCAAATTACATGTCTGTGTCCTAGTACAGCATATAACAATGTTGGGACAATTTTGTGGATATTTCGTAATTATGTTCACTATTTATTACAAATGGAGCGATGAGTCACTCAAGCTGGGCATATATGCTTGCCAAAAAGACACACTGTAGTAATGCTGTAAAATCTAACAACAAAATACATGTACATGCATAAATGTACATCTAGTCTATGTCTTTTCTTGTAATCAAAAAATAAAATCCCAGTAATTGTGACCACTGGATACATTTAAAAGTTTTGTTCTGGTAGCAGATATATGAACCAAACAATATTTTGTCATTAATGAGGTACATCCAATCAGAAAATGTGGTTTTAATACAGGACTTGATGGTTACAGGGATCTGATCTCAAAGGGCCCCAAACATTGGATTTTTTGTTTTTTGTTTTGTTAATCATTAAACTTTCCAGTGTGACTGTTTTGTGGGAGTGGACATACAAAGTGCATCACAATAATTCTCATGCCTGTGCCATGTTCCATAAGACTTGGATTTTCATCTTACTCTTCGCAAAAGTGTGAGGAGCTCTTTCTTGCTGTGAAAGTATTATGGTTTTTTTAAAAACATAAAATGCTACTCTAAAAACCATAACATTTATATTTCCAGTTTTTATTAAATAACAAGGTACACATGTACATTATGCGCAATGTTGGTTTGGGAAACATAACATAATTTTTACAGTACACTGAAATAGAGCATAAATTTAGAAGCAACTTAGGTTTTTCAATGGGGGTGAACTTTGTATCACGACACACTTTAACAGAAATGATGCCTGCATTGAACAACTACATGTGTACACTCTAATACACCACAGATCAGTTCCTCATTTCACCGGTACAGTTGTTTTCAGAATACCAGGCTTAATGGCCAATCATAATCTGCAGCAAATGCAGGACTGTACAGTATAATGTCTAAAGCACATGTAGTCTACATATTTCAATATTTCAAAGAGAGGATTATGATGTGGGAATATTCAAATCTAATCAAACCCTTTATTTTAATGTCCCTTATCCCTTACAAAGTGTGAATATTTGGTAACAAAAAATCCTTTACATACACAATGATATAGCAACAAAGATATACATGTATTTCATTCTACGCTCACTCACAAAAACATAATTCTTCCGAAAAATATGGACGAGAACTTGCTATGCAATTTGTAGATCCTTGTACTGTTTAAGAAAAAACTTCCGTTTTGATACATCCTACAAAAGTGTATAAATTGTATAAAATAAACTGAATAAAATTATGTTTACATGCTTTCCTTTTTTGAATTACTTTGAGCAGTTAGTTAATGTATGCCCACACTAAATGAAATGTTGTAACATTTGCGCTAGGAGTGTCAAATTTGACAGACATGGAACATTACAAATGCCCATTATTATTTTGATAACGAATGTACATGTCAACTGACTGTTCAGAGACAAAAAGGCATTAAGTATGTGTTGATGTACAGTTGAAATGTGGTCAAAAGAGAAGAAAATCAAGTTATTTTTAAATATAATATCTTGCCCTGATCTGATGACAACCGGCCTCTTGTATATGACTACTATCGAGCCTCGTGCTCTGGTACAGGATAACCTTGACCTGGAAATGATAAGAAAGAAAAATAACCATGGAAACAAATATCTGTAGGTATAGCAATTACTGATTACATTTAATTTCGCTCATAGTTTCTCTATTTAAAGCTCTGAAAACCTTTTTGTCAGATTTCATTGATTCTACATCTAATTAATAACGTGTATGTGTACTCACAACCTTATAAGCTGCTGCAAAGTCTTTCTACTTGGAGTAACACCAATGACAATAGTCCACAATGTGGCTGGTTTTGATTTTATTTTGCAATTATGATCTCTCCCATCCCCTACCTGTTGCAAGCCGATGATGGCGTGATCCACACATCAATAGGCCCAGTCTGAATTTTTGCCGGGGGTACACATTCAGGGTTTACGCCATCTACGGCTTGCAGCAAGTACAAGGATATCGTGTTGATGGAGATTGTTGAAAATAAAGTTGCTACACTCTAGACTTAAATATGTGGGAACTCATCTATATGAACGTGTACTTGCATAACCATGAGATGAAGAGGATCAATTTGCATTTCCTTATTATTCTGACCCGTGCTGTAACTGCACAGTAAACAGTATACATACATCATCCATATATTATAAACACGCATTTAACAACCAAATTAGTAATAATCTTACCAGGTTTTGTTCCTGATTTATATTTCTTGAGAATATGGCATATTAAAGTAAGTATCAAATTGGCAAAAGGTGCGGAAGGGGTGATTTCGGACGCATTTTAGGTTTTGTTTACCTGCCTTTCCACGCAGGGGTATTGGTTCCGGTTAAGGCGAAGTGATATCAATATCACATTGTACATTATCACTTAGCAGTTAAGGCTAATATTAATAACGAAAAGGAATGAGAGATCGATGTACGGCTTGTGTACATATTTTTTAAAGGTTGTATTTCAACATTAACTGCATATGAAAAGTATTTACAAAGTAACGCATATACAAAGTAACAAAATATATAAATATATTCGATGGATAGGTGGTATTAAAACAATAAAGACGATTTTATGCACGTCATTTCATTAAGTAAAAAGGATGCTAATTTAATCTACAGTAATGAGAAGGAAACCTTATAAGCATTATGCTTGTGCCCTAGAACAGCGTAAGTGCATGAAAATCCAAAACGCCCAAATTGGTCCTTTTCTCTGCGTGTGTGTGTCGTAAGTGCTCAAGTAAGGTATGTGTGTGTGCGCTCTACGCGGACAATTATGTATATGTACAGGGGTGAGATTTCCGTATGTGTGTATACAAAATACGTAGTTAAAGACGCTACTTGGAGTTTGGGCGTGGGGAAGGGGTATTGAAGAAGGGCGTGGTCAATATGATAGGTATTCATGGCGCCGCACAGGTGGCATAATAGATCTGCTTCTCAATAGCGCATGACAACTTGACCAAATGAAATTGAGATCTGCCGATTGTGTGACAGAATCACTCGTAGACATAGAAACTAAAGTTAAAGTTTATATCTTTTGTAAAGACGGTTTTGGTTTCGATCCATCGAGGGTCAAAATCTGTTTCAAAATGTTTGATGGCTTGAAGTTAATTTTAACTGATGATTGTACTAACTCGCTGGTCTAAATAGCTCAGCGCAGACATGCCTCTATATCTAGAACAAATTATGAATTTTGCCGTCAATATTTGTGTATAAATCACCACATGATACCCGCTATGTGTGACCTAAACTATACCTTGGAATGGGCGTTGAATAGGAATACCCATAGTTCGAATACACTTATTTTGGAAGTATGTGATTACTGTGTTTGATGTGACAAATGTCATATTTCCATTTTCAAATATTTGTGTCAGTAATATACCAGCTTTTTAGATCGCGGTAATTTTGTTATTTGGTGCCGCAGGCCTCGCATCTCATTTTAGGTCTACCTTATTGGGACATATTATACAAACTTTGCCTACTATGATATGCTATAAAGAGGAATGCCTTGTCTTACCTTTTTCATGAAATGATTGTGACAATATTGTTTGTTCGTGATAGATAACTATGATATCTTCTGCAAATCGTATTCATCAAGAGATCAAGGTCATAGAGTTTGATCTATAATGTTATGAAAAGATATAAATAATCCATCAAGAATAAATCAGATTCTTAATTTTTTTAGCCTTATAGGCAAGATGAATACCTCAGTCAACCGCCGACTCGACTCCATATCGATTTCAAACCAACCAGTTGTTGGAATGACTGGGGCATATCTCTGACGAATAAACATCAATGCCCGTGTCACAGTTGAGTGATTTGAATTAATCGCTGAAGTTCCTTTTAGGGAAGGCCTAACAAAGGAAGAAAAGAATAGGTAAGTTTCCCTCCTATTTTTCAAAAATGTATGCGATATCATACTTATTATGTTGACATCATTACCAAATTTAGTTTTGGCGACAATATATCGAAAGAGAATATTTTCTTAGGTTATGCTTGATTGACTGTAGAAAAGTGACATCATATTTATTGTCTGAATTGGTTGATATAGAGGTCGAATTAAAATGAGTCAGAAAACGGAACAAAGTGTCTGAATATTCGGCGTCAAAATTCAATCAATCAATACACCAGAGTTGGCTTTGTGTCATAGTGCCCTCATTCGTCATAATTTTAACCACAATGCACAACAACAACAAAATTGTTATTTTGCATACAATTCCTATGAAACTATGGGGAATAGCAATATAATCGGATACCAAATGGATGGGTCATATTCCACAGATTCAACATAAATTTAAAGGGTACACCCTAATTAAGGTATCAGATACGTGGACAAAGTCTGGTTGTCTCTTTCCCTCGGTGTACTCTACCCTCTGCATTTTGTCTCTAGTTGTTACTATTCCATCCGTCTTCCTCCCTATTTCCCCTATTTTGTTTAACCTCCTTTCATTTTCATTCTTATTCCCCCCGTATCCCCCTTTCTGTTTTTCTTACTCCTTATCACCCATCCCTTTCTCATTCTCCTCTCTCTCTCTCACTCTCGTTCTGTCCACTCTCTCCACCTTCTCTCCTCCCCCTCTATCTCGCTCTCTATACCTCCTTTTCTTTACACTTCCTGTTCTTCATTTTCCCTCCACCCTCTCTCTCTCTCTCCCTCTTCCTCCTTTTGAGCTTTACCCTCTTTCTAAGATAATATAATTCCTCCTTTTCACTTTCTCTCTCTCTCTCTCTCTCTCTCTCTCTCTCATTCTCCCCTTCTTTCTCTCTCTTAGTAAGGCCTATATTTTTTCTTTGACATACAAAGGAGAAGTGAAATTAAAAATTCAAAGATTTCCAAGTCATCTCACCTTCCCTTTTCTTTGTCTATTGACACGAAAGGTGCCTAATAATCTCTAGATAACAAAAATGATCGTGTATCTGTCACCTTAAAAGACCTATTTTTGTAGCAGCAATTCTTGTTTTATTAATTACATGTCACTAGATACATACATAAGGAGAACAAAAGAAGAAAGCAATCTTCAGAGCATTTAGTTTCTTCGTTTTAATTCTGAGTATAACTATAGCCCAAACACCATAACAACAATCTCAATATCAAAAAGTTAATAAATGAGTATGTCTATCCCTTGTTCCCCTGACCAACGGCTACTATAACAATTAAAAAAAACTAAATGTAAAACATTGAATTAAGTTGTGCGATATGATAATCTTTAATTGAATCTAAAAGATGGTTATGTTTATTCCAACCCAGTTTACTCTCACGTTGTGGAGCGCCAGGAGTGTCGAGTCTGACAGGCATGGACGCTATACAAAACAATTCACCGTTGATTATACAATCATCATCATTATTATCATTATTAATATTATCATTATCATCATCAGTATTATTATTATCATCATAATTATTATTACTATCATTGTCATCGTTATTTTCATCATCATCTTTATATTAATTATGTTCCAATTTGTTACACACAAACTTGTTACATATATTTTACGTTTCAGTGTTGTATGTTATGTAATATGTCTTCATTGTATAGTTTATGTTGTCCTGTACTTGTTCTTTAAATTAACACCTGTAACCTGTACGTTTGTTTGTGTTTCCCTTTGTGTTTGAACAGTATAGGAATATATATATATGTCAAAACAAAGTAATTTTGCATTTTGTAAATTGCAACAAACAGCAATTACTGGATATCATCCACCTAAAAATAGAAATACTGTCATTTTATTTGCTAATCCATTAACACATTTAAAAGCAATTTGAAGACAAAAGAGGGTATGAAATCATGACGAAGTCAAACGAATCAAAATATAGAATTATTAAAAGAGATTGTTTTAAGTACATACATGCATATATCACTTGAATATAAATTGCCCTCTTAAAGCTTTCAGTTTGAAATTCAATCATAGACCAAAACTGCAGTTACTACAAAAGGAACAACAACAACATTATGTCTAGTATATATGCTAAATCTCAGGGCCACCGACCCTTTTCAGGAGTTGTCAACAATAACAGGAATGTGGCACCATTCCTTACGACCATTTCATTCAATAATCTCTCGATGAAAATAAAGGATCAACAACCCTAGGTATTAATATACAAAAAGAAAGCGACTTAGCGCTAAAAGAAGGGATTATTTATAAAAGAGTCACTTCGTCATGAGAGAAAACTAAAGCAAGCCATGCGCTTATTATTCGTTCAATTTCATAACCACAAATAAACTTACTCCTAACAGGATATCCATTAGTCACTCATGGTACAGTCATGAAGATAATTATTTCAGCATTCAGTATCGGTAAAACCAAGGAGCTTGTTTTATCATATAACGGTTTCGTTTAATGTAATGATACAAAAGAAAGGGACTGTAATGACTTGTCTCGTTCATATTGGTTATTAAATGAAATACCCTCTAGTTGGAATATTCCATTAAACACGTCTTTGAAGTATTACAACTAAAGGCTACCGTGATTTTGTTTTTGAGAATTATGTTTCCAATCAACGGGTTTAATGGGACTCCAGCATTTTAGATACTTTTACTAAATCTTTTACGCAAACAAAATAAGGATTTCATAAGGTAATTCTCTTTGTTATGATAATCTCCATGACTGTCTTCAATAAATATTTCAAGTGTATTTTTGTTATGCAATTCGATTTTGTAAAAGACTTTAGAAAAATCCATTTGATTGACATTCTATATGATACAAACTTCATAGGCTGGATCCACATCTTCCTTACCGTCAAAGGACTTCGTTGGATCACCGCCCTTCTCGATCTTGGAGAAATCAAGGTCAGTATATTCCTTACCGGAGGACGTCGGCTTCGTCCGATCACCGTCCTTCTTGCCCTGAGAGAAATCAAGGTCAGTATATTCCTTATTATCATCGAAGGACGGATTTTCATAATCATGGTCGTTTTCCGACGTCGACTTCGTCTTGGTCAAGGAGATTCCCTGACTCGTTCCTTGGTTCGCACGGGTGCTCGTTCTCGACGAGTCCTGCCCGCAACCGCAGACCTTGGCCCAGTACGCGCGCACTACTGGGTTCCTCGCGCAGTAGAGGATGAAGATGAAGAAGCCTTGGAGAGAGTTGAAGACAATGAAGAGAGTTTGGGTGACCTGACTTGTGGTGTCAATCAGGGTCAGGTAGCCCGTGACCCAGGTCAAGCCCAGCAGAAGGAGGACGCTGACCGCGTTCTTGATGCGCTCGATAGACGCCTTGCGGTTGGTTCCGGCTGCGTCGCTATTAGAGGCGACGTTGGCCGACTTGATCAAGCGGCGAACGACCAAGCTGAAGATGACGATGTTGGCAAGGAGGATGATCGCTATTGGGATGAGGAGTCCACCGACCGATGGCCACTTTTTAAGAAAACAGCTGGATAATAAACAAGATTGAAATTGAAGTTTACACCTATCTCCTTAAGAAAATTGTAAATCATACATTAATCCTGAATATAGTTATTGTAGATGTGTTCTTACGTACATTGTTCAAATGTATGCAATAACTCTATTCCGTCGTCAATAACTAAGAAATAAAAGTTGATGATATTTTCTGTACAGAGGTAATCGGAGAGGAGCTCGCATGATACGTCACATTTTGCCACTAACGATCACTTAAAAAATGCATAACTTTCCTTTTTAACTGAAATCTGCTTAAACCTTAACTAATATGTTTCTCTCATTGTCTGCTTTTATCAAAACCAACTCAATATCAGGATGGACTTCCCCTTTAAGTCCAACCCAAGGTATACAGCAGTATATTTTCTTTAATGGCTTTGAGGGGCGCGATTCCAGGATTATGTAAGAGGAGCGGACACGTCCCCGAAGAAGAAAAAAATCCCAATCAAGTCTCGTTCACATTAAAAAAAAAGAGATGTATAGTGTAATAAGTTTCACATTTCTGTCTCTCATAACACAGAGCTTAGTGAATACGCGCAAGTCCTTTGTTGAGCGCACTTGCTATTCATTCACAGGTTAAAAACAAAACTCGGCGGCTTTTTGTGAGTTGCTTTCTACCGCCATATCTGAAACGGAATTTGTTGTGAACAATATGATTGCAATTTTTCTTTCAAGGGGAGGGAGATAGGGGGTAGGAGGGGGAGGATGTCAATGACCGGTTGTACCCTAATTGTGCCCTTGCATCTTATTACAATAGTAGATCTTATCCATTCATGTTCCTTTTAAGAATGTTTTCGAGTGTTTTCTTAGTGTAGCTTACTAGTCTGTTGCTGCATAGTTTCCTTGGGATGCCAGGCCGGTCAAGAGGACGACTAGACCACTGACTCCTGCCATAGTATCATAATAGAGAAACGTTTAAGAGAGAGAAAGGGGAGAGGGGGATAAAGAGGGCGGACAGGGGTAAATAGGAAAGAGAGAGAGAGAGAGAGAGAAGAAAACAATCATTAGCAAGTTGCGATACAAGTTTCCTCCCTTTTACTGTCTTAAGGACTTAAACCTGAATAAATGGTTGACGACTCCTGAATATCATGACATTTGAGATGGTTTAATTATCTTCATTTGATTAAAGCCCTTCACAATTTCTTGTGTATTACACTTTTAGTTTTTAGAAACTGAATAGACCAATAATTACCCAATTTCGTGAACATTGATGTTGCCATTGTTGTTACTTTCTAACAGGAAAGTAACTCTACTTGTTTCTACCATGATACTAAAATATGACAGTATGAACAAATTAAACAAGGGTTTTATGTGGAACAGTATTCATTGCATCACAACTTATCATCGTTAAATACAGGTTCAAAATATCTGAGAAAAGAAATTTCTAAACATGATATTGCTATTGGACTGGAAAAAACAAAAGGGGGGTGTGAAAATAAAAATGGAGGAAAACAAAAGACAGATGGCTCCATTAAAGGAGGGCAAAGGAAGGAGCGATTTCTAAGAATCCTCTTCCAATATATTATACTGAACAGACTTCCCTGAATAAAGGAGTGAAATAAATTTAAAAAATAATAAAAAAAATAGGCAAATTGCAGAAGAACTGGAAAATGAAGGATACAAACATTGCTACAATGATGTGAGAATCCAGTAATCACTTAGAGGCGGGGCCATAGCGCCCCAAAACACTTCACCCCCCTTTCTGATAGGTGCCCCTATGTTATCAAACCGTGCATAGAGAAGGACACTCACCCCACGCCACGATGCCGGCTTTGAGCATGAAACGAGGAATATAAGCATCGAAGACGCGCACGACAATGAGATAGGTGTTGATTCCCTCAACGCCCATCCAGGCCATAGAGGATAGGGTGAAGAAGTGAACGAGAGCGGCGAGGATGCCGCAAGGGACGGGCGTGACTTCGGGGTAGTCGGGATGACGGTCCAATGCGCTCATGATGAGGAAGGTGAGGTATAGACCGAGAAGGGTACCGCAGAGACACATGAAGATCTTCTGCGACTGGTGGACGTGAAGATTTCTGTCAGAATATAAATATTAAACAAATATACAATCAATTGAAAACAAAGCAAATAAACAAACACAGAACACATTAATTGTTCAGCAGGAGCAATTCAAGTATATGAATATACGAAATTAGAAACTTGCAGCAAAATAAATTTGAATCACGACAACAATCATTTTATATTTACCGAATGTATGCTTTGAATGTTAACAAATGAATATTTAATTGTCATGCCATTATTTTATGTAACTTTAAAGGTAAAGACCAGTAATGGTCATGCGATTGCATTGTGAAAGAAACGTTGTGGAATCGATCAGAAAAGGTTGATCATCTAGCATCTAGCATCTGCAAGGTTCTGGAATCATCAAAATGATAAGAAATTTGGCCCATTCTTCGTAAAGTTACAAGCACTTTACACAGAAAGATGTATATGGGACTACCCTATATCTCTCATACGACCATGAGAGAAACGAATTTACCAAATATATGAATTAGTAGGCGGTTTCCCGGCAAATTTTGTATCATCATGTATTAGTCAAAACATATTCTTTCACATGATTGGTAATGAGAGCTTCCATTTCATTTTTTGAAATTGGGGCGTTTCCAATACTGGTCTTTACCTTTAAGAAACGTATTGGTAGCAATTTAACTACAACTAAATACAACTACCAACAGGACAACTGCTCCCAGAGAAAACCACACCCCAAGCTATTACTCTAATGAGGGGATAGTTGTCCGGGATTTAACCTGAACAATATCTGGATGTAGTTGTTCTTTAGAATTAGTTAATGTATGAATTGTTTTGATAGCCCAACAGGTAGCTGTCCTAGAATCTTAGGGGCAATTCCACGGTAACGGAAGGACACTCAGACAAGATTTTTGAACTTCAGGTTCATACTAAAAGAACTGTTTTATTAGTATGTATTAAACTATGGGGAACAAAATGTGTTTCAGTCAAGTGGAAAGCTTCATCAACTTCACAAAGTTTCGATAAACACTAATTAACTGGAAAAACCATGTCCATTTTTATGTCCTTCCGTTACCGAGATAATTAATATGCACATTCTTAAACTACTTAACTATAATGACAATTTTTTGGGGGAGAATTAAAGGCACTTTATATAGGTATTATATCTGTACTGTTTCACATCTTATACTAATAAAACAGTTCTTTTAGTATGAACCTGAAGTTCAAAAATCTTGTCTGAGTGTCCTTCCGTTACCGTGGAATTGCCCTTAGATACAAACATTACATGTTATTGAAGGATTCTCTTCTGATATTATATGACGGTTTACATTGTTCTAATGGTTGAGACCGCGGGTAATGATGTATGTGAAGAAGAAAAAAAGGAAATAACAGAATTTGCATCGTTTTTCTAAATGTAAAACAGACCAAATTGCGACTTTATCAGGTCATTCGAAATTACTTAAGAACCTTTAATCATTCGTTTTGTGTACTTACTTGTTTGAGAGATAGGTGATTAGTATAATGACTAAACACACAATAGAGATGGCACAACCGATGATACTAATAATCCGTAACGCCTCAACACGTTCGTAATATATATCCTAAACAAAACAAGACAAAAATACATATATGGCCAAATAGCAATCAACAACAAGAACACCAGCAATAACCACAATAGCAACAACAACTACAATCATAATAATACTGATGATAATGATGATCATGATTATGATGATGATGATGATGATTAGAAGCTTAGTACTTAGCCTGTTGGATAATTATTAACACTAGGTCCATATCATCAACATATAATAAACAATTTTAATCTACCAAACGATTTGAAAATGTATCCAATAAACAATTCAGAATTCTTTTACAATTCAATCATGATTAAGGTTATAAAAAATTATTCCAGTGCAGCAGATATGTGTGATACCTCAACAAGGCTACTAATAATACTTTTCTCTCAATGAAAACTTCGCCAACCTTCGTTAACATAATACGTTATCCTTACCACGTGTTACTAACAATTGATTAATCCTATTTTGTTTGAAAAAGGAGGTGAACCCTTTCTTTCTTGACTCTCTCTTATACCCCTTTCAAACTGGTTTGATTTAATCGGTATTTTCATCGATGTGACTCCGATAGAAGCACTGTGGAAGGGGTATTAGTGCAACTTACCATCAATACCGCGAAATTCGACAGATGATTGCAGCTGCATGTAATTTCACCATTGTCTGATCCTGATGACGTAATCTGTTCACATCCTCTCGGTGACCAATCAAGTGTGTCCTCGAAGTCCCAGAACACACATACGGGATCTTCAAAGCCAGACTACAAACATAATCATTTGGAAGATATAGATATTTATTCAACATAATCGCAACCCAAGACCGATTTCGATACGTTAATGTATTGCTCTGAATATTTAACATGGTAATGTTGCATTAAAAAGAGGGAGTGGCGTCAAAAAGTGAATTCCACCTGGGCTTCGGCTATCATGTGATGAAGATCGTGGTAATGAATGTATGCACATGTTCAAAGGGTGTTGCACGAGGTTATTGAAAAATTGACTAAGGTTGATGTCTAAAAATCTTCGAGATCGTGGAAGATAAATAAATTCATCTATACCTCATACATTATCATAATGTTTCCATTGCCAATAAGTTATGTTACACATAATCAAATTTGCTGGTACTTTCAAGGAGTGATAAAAGGGATCCCTTCATTTTTAGCGGAATCAACTATCAAAAGAGTGATGTAACCAATACACTCCAAATCAAAATTTGGAGTGTATTCTATTCCAGAGGAAGTGATTTTTAATATGATTTCTAAGAAAGTGTATTTCCAGTCTTCTATATTAAATATTATAGTAGAGTTTCCTAGATAATAAAGATCAGGGGGGATCCAAGGCTGTCAAATAGTATGGATGATAGGAATAGGGTTAGGGTTCTCTCATTGTAGCAAGTATGATACAATAGAAAAATGAATATCAACAGCCTTTTGCAAACCATTTTTTGTTTTGTCTAAATCTAACTAGACAATGTCGCAAGTAAGACAAATCGTGTACAACTTTTACTCAATCGTTGATTGAAAACGTGGAAAGTGCATAATGTTTCTCTTGGACAGTGTAGTTTTGTCAGAAAGATGTGCCCCTCTTTGTATTTCTTACTTGAATAGGTGTGTATTTGAATTCGATGTTCTCCCCTAAAGTCGTCATCTTCTGTCCCCCGAGCGTCACACCAATAACCAGTGAGTTCACGCTCCGGTTGAAGCTGCTCTGCTGGGCGTTTGTCCCTCGAACACTCCGCGAAGGGAACAATGACGGTGTCCTGAAAACGCTGAGGGCCACGCGCACCCGTGACTCGCTCCCGACTTCGTTGCTATGGTCTTTCAGAACGGAAGAGGGAATGATGACACGAGTTCCTGTGAGGGTCTCTTCCTGGACTATGCTGTCTCTGGCGTTGAGCGTGATGTTAGTCTGGCTTAGATCCGAGGAGGTGCTGCTAGCAGATACGGTCAACCCCGATGAATAGTCAGCCGGTTCGACACTCGTTACCTGAAACAAAAGAAACCTTTACATAAATCACTTTAGTTTATTTTATTCTATTAAAATACTTTTTTTCAAAATAATTGAAATTTGATGGCTAGATATTTGCGATTATTATGGATGCCATACAAATTTACACTATAAGTTATTTGAATTGTAAAACTAATTTAAACAGAAATATGGGGCCATACAAATGTCAAGAACAACACTCGTTATCATCATCATCAACAAGAACGAAATCATAAACATCATTATCACTATCAACAACAACAACATAATGATAATAAAAGAAAACACCATCATCAGCATATACCAACAACAACAACGACATCATAAACATCATCATCATCATCATCGTCAACAACAATATATCACATTGTTTTATAAAGAGATATAGGCAAGGCTGCATAAATCCTATAAACCCTAGCAACCAATCTAGTCCCTTTTGTATATGAGTGTTTTATCCTAATTTATCTAATTTGTCAAAATGAATAATTTGATATATAAATACAAAAAATGAATAACATTAAGAACACTATTAAAATCTCACAGGAATAAAGAAAATGTTTATATAATACGATTGCATTCCTTTGAGTTTCAGGAATGATTGGTAGTATAATTATACCTGTACAGCTACATTCATCTCCAATGCGGTATAACTTTGTCCATCCGATATGTCCAGATTGTTAAGCTGTTCTTCAAAACTCTCCAAGATTTGAGTGATTGCTCCAGTATTCTCTTCCACCGCAGAAAGCTCTTCTTCAGCTCTATTTGCGAAGTTGCTGATGATGGTTGCAGTAAGAGTAGTGATCTGTTGCAATGATACGATGACAAAAATATCATTGCATAAAGAAACATGAACTTGCATTCATATTGTCGTCATTTAGTATAATTATTTTCCTAGTTTTTTGCATTTCATCGCATTTTCCGTTTAATTAGTAAATTCTCTTTTTGCTTAATACGAAACACAAAACATGGGGCAAACTGAGAAGCGTATCCTTCAATCACTCCAAGTTCTCACCAATAGCAGATTTAGAAGGCGTACAAGAAACTACCCATCTCTCCCTCTCTCTCTCTCTCTCTCTCTCTACACACACACACACACACACACACCCTCACAAATGACACACACAAACACACATATATTTATACATGTTCATGTATATATATATATATATATATATACATATATATTTACTAAAGGTGTCTTAAGAGGAACGTTAGGAGTGAAAACATGAGTCATTTAGTTGATATTGTCATTAGGAGGGCAATTTCGTCGTTTGTATGTTTTATTTCTCATAGAGAGACAATTTTTGTATATATATCTATCTCTATATATTTATATAATTTTATTTAAGGCGTCATTGGAGGGACATTTGCAGTAAAAAGGTGAGTTATTAAGTAGACATTGTCATTAGGAGGACAATAATTTTACAGACAAGTTTTAGGGTTAGGGTTAAGGTTTAGGGTTAGGATTTTTATGATATCAACGTGATGTACGCGGTAGGATTCATGGTTGGGGCAGATCTCATTAGGCGTTTTCCTTAGGTTTTTTTGCCCCTTCCATATGTATTCCAAAGTCCAGCATACACACCTGTTAAGCAATATTTTACAATATGTTACTTATTTTACTCACCCCTGGATCGCCACTCTGTAGGGCTGTACTGTTGCTGATGATGTTAGCTATGTTGACAAAGTCTCCCTCGTCTATCTCCATGTCTGTGACCACTACCACGACCTCTAGCACTTCTATCACTGTCTCATTTGTTACTCCTTTCTGAAAATAGAATGATAAAAAAAAACGTTTTGACAGCTACAGAAATCTTTAACAATTTATGTTTTTAAAAATTTGATAACTTAAAGACACGTTTTTACATGTTGATTCGAAATAAATATCCATCTAGATTTCAATTTTTGTTTGCTTCCCTTCCTTATCTTTGTTCATATTTCTTTCTTTGTTTCGTCCTTTCTTTGTTTCTTTCATTCTTTGTTCCCTTATTTCCATAATTTTGTTTACTTTTCTTCCTTCCTTCATCCATTCTTTTTTTCTTTCTTTCTAATTGTCATCTTGTATGTTCGCCTCCCGTCACGCATCGTTACATATTACACAAATTCTTTTTTTGTGAATATTTTATTTATGACGAGGACGCCACACTATGAACATGACGGACAAAGAAAGCGGACAAAATATACAGTTCCTAATTCTACCCTCAACAATTCCTGCGGTAGATAAAGGAACTTCCATTTACTGCTATTATGTAAACATGTGTAGAACAGGTGTCACATACATATTTACCTGTTCTACACATTTTTACATAATAGCAGTGAAGGGATGTTCCTTTGTCTACCACAGCAATTGTTGAGGGTAGAATGAGGAACTGTATATTTTGTCCGCTTTCTTTGTCCGTCATGTTCATAGTGCCAATTCGAGATGTGCCTATGATGTGAACCTTATATGATAACATACTGTAAACTTATAATGAATGAGATATCTATGGTAGTAATAACTCATTAAAACAATTCATATGAAATTAAATGTTTTGCTAATTACAAGAGAAATACTTACCTCAATAATTTCGTCGACTACTTCATTTGTTCCCCTTAACGGCCCACAGTCATTCAAATACATGGTGATATTCCAAGCCAATTCTCCAAATGTTGGGTCTTGTACACACTCTGCACGTCCAATGGGTGTACCGCCTGTATTCAAATTTAAACAATTGATATATTAACTAGAATACTAGTTCAGTTTATTTACTAAAAGTGTGTCGAGTTTTATACTGAATTTGCATATTAACAGCAATATAATGGGTGCAACCGTGATTTGTGATGATTGATCTTCGAATTTATAAAAGAGCAGTATTGCATTTAATCTTTATAGGTTGAACCAATATTAATGAAAATGTTGGTAGCTTTGGTAATAAAAGATGGAAAAGGAATGTTGTTTGGTTCGTCAGTACTCTCCAAAATGACCACACTCTGCATTGAATGATGGCTCTATTTTATAGGAATTAGGACTTTTAATACTACAATGACAACGATTGCAATAAGAGAACGGGAGAAGAGCACTGCTATTACTATCACCCGACTTTCACCCTTTAACACACGAGGAAAAACTCATATTTAATAGTTCGTATTGTAAGTATTATTTGAAGCAAGAGATCAGCTTGAACCAGATTGAACATGGATATGATCCACCTTCAACTTATTTAAAAAAACGAAAAGAGAGGTGAATTGAAACCAACGATAGGTGATAAAGAAAAACAAAAAGCAAACAAACAATAGGAGGAAGAAGAAGAATTCGAAGCAGAAAGTAACAACAACTATAGTGATAATGATAATGACAATAACAATGACTATGAAAATGATAATAATAATAGTAATAAAAGCTATCATGGTAATAATGATAAAGATGATGAAAATAATGATTATGATAATAATAATAACAATACTAATAACAAGAAGAGGGGGTGAAGGTGGAAGAAGAAGAAGAAGAAAACGTTAACAAGAAAAAAGGGGAGGGGAGTAGAAGGAAGGAAAGAAGAAAAAGAAAAAGAAAGGAATGATAAGAAGAAGTTTGGAGAAGACGGCGAAGAAGAGGATTCCACTTACCCATAGTGGTATAAATTGGGCACGTCTCACTGGAATCCACAACATCACCTTCTCTGCCATCCGGGAAAGATGCGTTACGGAATATGAGGGGAGAGCATGCTGCACCTATTTGATGTTAGGTTGGTGGAAATGACGAACAATTCGCGTAAGAATCAAACACTAAAATGATCGTAACATAGGCCTATGTCAATATGTAAATTATCTTATCAATATAATAATAATAATGTCTTAAGTCTTATTCTTTTAGTAATTTGTGTACAAATCAATTATCGACATTATTTGCACCATATTTATGCAAACGATTATTATAAATAAGGGGGGAATCATATATTCTGGTATTCTAAAATAATTTGTCCTACATTATATCCATACATGTATATTCGGAATTATTTCTTATAGGTTTCAACGATCTACACGATCTGACAAAGATAAATCTTGCCATGTGTAATAAGTAAGAGACTAGCAATTGTCTTTTAACAAGAACCCGTTAAGAAACTGAAATACTGTATATGTAACAGCAAAGTAAAAGGGTGAAAAAACGTGTCAAATTGCATTGTGATAGATGAACAGTGAAGCAGAGGGAAATAAACAAGGACAGCAATTAAGGTACACGTAAATAAGTACGAATGACGCAGAGGAGAGAGTGATGAAGGAGGTATTTTTTGTTGTTGAAAAGAGTGCATTGTCAATTATTTGAAGAATGGAATGTAAACAAATAACAATGTAAACATGGTAAAGTATGACGAGGAGGAAATATGATATGGATGTGATAGACAGAAATGGAGTACGAAAGAGAGGGAGAAAAATTGTGTAGATTAATTGTGGTTTACGATTTCAATTTACTTTAACGCAGGCTATTGGCATCACATCCTGTAGGTAAAGAAAAATATCTAGTTAAAGAACATGGAAGTAGAAAAAGAATGTTATTAATGTCTGGAGGAAAATAAGAACTAATTAATATAAGAAGGACATTTAAAATGTGAAAATGTAATTGTGAGTGAATATCAAAACATTTATTGCATGAACGTGGAAATATGATTACATAAGGAACAGCATATTGTATAAGTCAAACAGGAAAAAATAAAAAAATAAAATAAAACAGTGTGTTTTTGACGCAATAGAAATATGGTGAGTAGAATAGAAAACGACAACAAAAGATTAAATTTATTTCAACAATGAATGAAAACATATGGATAAATGCCAATATAAGAAAAAATATATCGGAGGGAATTGGTTTACAAAATGACACGCTCAAAGAAACAGGATCAGATGGTCATCTAGCTGGGGAAAAATGAGAAAGAAAAGGAAAACATTAAATCATAATGAACGAAATTTTGCTTATCAAAATCCAAGTATTAAGCTTTGCACCAAGTGAAGAATAATAATAAATAGGCTAATTTAATTTTAATTTAGTGAATACATACATTATGAATATATTTATGAACTTAAACGTTTAAACGAAGGGATTAACATTTCGGACATTATTTCAAAATCACGAAACGCCATCGTAAAGATTTTAACACTCTAAAAACTAAAATGTTAAATTAACATATAAAACGTGGAAAGATTGACAAGATTTCTAAATTAGTAGATTTTCTGTCATATAACCTGTGCGTATTATGTTTTAATTTATTAATTTAAATAAACTTTACCTGTGCTGTGTCACAAAAACTCACTCGAATCCAAAGATTTGAAATTTGGTTGTAATTAAAGTCCGAAGCCCGATCTCATTCCGATCTTCAAATTGGCAACTCAAATCATGATGTTTTCACACTACAAGTCGGAAATCAAGATTGCAAATAGATAAGTTCTTTATTTAATTCAATTTTTTCGAGTTTTATTAATACACTCTGAAGATTAATAATGTCATGTTTAAAATTTACAATGGATATCATAAATAAATATACGTAAAAGTTAAACGACAAGGTCATGAATAAAAAGTAGATGAACCTAAATAAAATATCGTGAAATATGTACATTAAATAGAATTAGCAAAAGCAAAATAAAGGAAAGAGACAGGGAGAGGAAAGAAGGGAAAAGGAGATGTCATAAATCTAAAGAGTTTCATACAGATAATTAGCGAGAGGGGAGAGAGAGAGAGAGCGAGAGCGAGAAGGAGAAGGACAGCGAGAAAGAGAGAGAGAGAAGGGTGAAGAGACAGAAAGAGAGAGAGAGAGAGAGAGAGAGGTGGATGGGGAGAGAAAGAATGATGGAGAGAGAAGGATTATAAAGAAGAGATGGATGGCAAGTATTTCAATGATCAAAAGACAGTGGAATGAATGAAGATAAATACATGAAAATAGTAAAAGAGAGGAAGAGATACAGAGAAGAAAAAAAATGTGGGGAATTCGATGAGAGGGAGGTGCAATGGGTAGATAAAACAGAATAGAGAGAGAGATAGACAGAGAGACACAGAGAGAGAGAGAGAAAGGAGAGAGAGGGAGAGAAAGCGAGAGGGGAGGGTAGGGAAAGAGAAGAGAGAGAGAGAGAACAGGTATAATAAGAGGGGAAATTATATTTGTATTATGTCTAGTAATCTTGATGAATGTAAAGTTCATGATTTATTCAAGTCATTGCATTCGCATAATCCCAGGTACAGCTCTATCGATCTGTTATGAAAAACCACCATTTCGTCATACCCCCCTGGCTATCAAAACAACATTTCTTTTTTAACCCACAAAGGAAAGATTCAATCAAGGGATTATCTTTTATTCAACAATTTGAAAAGCAACGAAACGCGTTGCTTCAAAATGTATGAAAATTCAACAACACACCAGATTTATACACGATAGAGGTACTTCCAAGGTTACATGTTATCGTTATCATGATTTTGGGCACCACTTCCTCATTTCATCGTTCACGGTTATTTTCAATACAATTATTCAACCTTAAAGATATTCTAGAAGGCTTTCTGCATTTCGTTTCACCCTCTTTGATATATCTATTAATAGTACAATGATATAAGGAATCTGCAGCATGACATTTTGTTCCTCAGTTGCTTGAATTAATAGAGTCTTTTTCTCATAATTCCTTTCGTGTGAAGATATTTAGCCACGTTTGCAATTCTCTACCCAGGTTCATTGGTCAGCGGTTGAAATGAAAGGAAAGAATAACAAGTGCTTCATCAACTTCGACCGATCTTAGCTTAATCAACCATCATCATGATAATGCAATTTAGTTTTTACTTGACAATTTACTAAATGATAATACTTTCCTCATTACCTTTGTATAAAGTTGTATAAAACTTACCCCTACATATCTACCATTAACCTGACAGTGTGGTACTTCCTCATTTAACTACCTTTCGTTCCCTAGCTCAACATACATCAGCATCCAACACCAACCGAAGGGTGTTTCTTTCCTCCTAATTCGTTTCCTTTCTCCCCTAGTTGAGTGTGTCATTCTGTGAAAGATAGAGAATATTGCAAATGATACCAACTGCCTAGTTCAAGGGTCATTAGAGGACATTTTAATTGTGTCTTAAAATCAATATCAATATTGATGTTTAGAGCCAGAAGGGCATTATTCATCATATTCTTTAACACAGAGTAAACGCCCATTTTGCTCATAACAGACAAATTATAGGGTTAATTTATTGAACCTTTCTCCAGGAGGTTGTGAAAAATTTCATTGAATCCTTTTATCTACAGTACAGAGAACACCTACAGAGAACACACACTCCTTTCATCTGTAATTCGTTCATTTGAAGGGTATTATATCCAGAGAAATTGTTGTAAGAGCCCTGTACGAGCTTTGCTTTCATGGATATTCCAAGAATGATTTTCAAAATGAAAAAAGGGATTTTGATTAACTTCAAATGTACTGCTATTTGGATCCAGACCTGAAGATTAGACAGGAAATTGACCAAAGTGTTATGCGGTCATTCATCTTACACAGCAATGGTCATGGTAGTGTATGGCCAGATAGTGATAACTAGAAGATTAAGACGGGTGGGAAGGAGGGATGGGATCCGTTACAGATGTTATTTATATTTTAGCAGGCCTTCGAGCGGTGGGCGGTTAAGTGCGATTAGGGACGGGTAGGGGTCAATCCGTTTTATGTTTTGTTTTGTTGGGGGGGGGGGGGGGGACACTGAAATATGAGTGTCAAAGTAAAGCATAGCAACATAATTTTCTATGCGTATCTTTCTTGCTCCCTCGACCATCCAACATCCCCTCTCTCTCTTACTCCCACCTCTCTTCTCTCAGGCTCTTACACCCTCTCTCTCTCTCTCTCTCTCTCCTCTCTGTCGTTTCTTTTGTTTCCCTTTTCTCTTTTTTTTCTTCTTTTCTCCTTTTCTTTCTTTTCTTTTTTTCCTTTCTTTCCTCTCCTTGTTCTATTACTTTTTTTTCTTTCTTTCGTCTCTTTTCTTTCTTTTCTCTTTTCCTTTCCTTTTCCTTTTCTTTTTTTCTTTTCTTTCCCTTTCCCTCTCATTTTCCCCTCCCCCTTTTCTCATTTTCCCGACAGCATATACACCGCCATATTTACCTCGAGTAGCTCTGAACAAGACTAAAGGCCTCCAAAGTAACTTACGTTACAACATATCTAAGACTTAGTATCCCTTAAATTAGTCACTGTCAAATGAAGGGCTTAGTATAAGTGAAATCGACGGTATTTTCAAACGTTTTGGAACATTTTTGGAACGTTTTCCATCAGCTTCAATTAGTTAGTCAAAATATTAGATGCACAATAATGGCATTAAAGTAGGTGGTTACAAAAAAAACCTTCAAAAAAGGAAATGCCTTTTATTCTATATCCCGATTATCATAGTCATGAGGGCCTGTGCCAAAACTTATTTAAAGTGAGTATTTCTATGAAACTTATCAGTGTCTTTACTAATCTAGAAGCAGATATTTAAAGATAGGAATAAGTTGACCATCATGATTTTGAACCTTCTATATCAAGTTCGGGAAAAAATGAATACACAGGAATGCTGTTGTTTGTGTCCCCGAGAAGTGATCCAACTTTGTTATCTTCTCAGTATTGTGGTAGACGAGGGATGTATAGCATTACTGCATTAGCAGCTAGGCATCATGCATTTGCAGCATGTTAAAAGCCTAACAATTCCTCGTTTTTTGTTAATACGTCCTATTGACGTTTCCTCTAGGACTTTCTACAAACTTTGATTAACTTATTTAATGATTGTTTTAAGAGGAGAAATTGAGTAATTTGGTATGTAATATACGTAGCACACAGTCACACACAAGAAATAGCTTACACCACCGAGATCGGCGCGAATAATTTGTGAATGATCTATAACAATACCAGCTTCACTAATCAGAGAACTGGAAGAGTCAACGCCCCTTGTTAGCCTTGATAAAAATCCTAATTTAGAGCACATATTCTGTGCTCTTTTTTGTAGGATCTAAGGCACAATTTCGAGAGGTGGGGCACCATAAAGCCTATCATATGAGATACAAGCCTTCCAAAATGTGTGTTTATGTGGGGAGTGGGGGGACATACCCTATTGTGTCCCCCACCTTTACAAATAGGGGGACGTGTCCCCCTTGTCCCACCCTGATTGACGCCCATGGACTATATCACCACCACCCTATATGCTGGAGGTTTTGTGGTCTAGTGGATAAGTCACCCGACTGCAGATCGCAAGGTATACGAGGTTCTAGTCCCGCTGCGGCACTAATATCCTTTGGCAAGACGTTAATCTACATTTGCCACTCTCCACCCAGGTGTAAATGGGTACCTGATATGCTTGAGCGCTAGTTACTTTGGCAGCTCGACTATAACCAGGTTAATATGTCTAAAGCGCCATGAGCGTCAGAGCCTGGCGGATACAGGCGCTTTCTAAATATCCATAATATTATTATACGCCACGGAAGAGATTGAACTAGAGTACAACATTCTAAAAACAGTTGGGTAAAACTAAATTACCCAGATGTTCGGTTTAAAAGGCAACATGCATTATTGAGTGAAATGAACCTTACATTTTGTAAAATGAACCTATAATGCGGGGTCAAATTATCGCACAGCTGGGTAACAGATCTCTTTTACGTTAAAACATGCATCTCATTTTTAACCCAGAATCATAGGTAAAATATTATATAGTTTTATTCACGCCACATCAAAACATTTACACAATAATTTTACGGAGACTTACCTCATCCTCTATCATCTATCTGCACATAGTTGGTTAAGAAAAAAAGTATGGCCCTCGGGCCCTTTTTTTATAGCCAGTCCTGCATTGCTGAGATATACCTTCGGCTCTCTATAGATACCACGTCTGGAGTATCAAGGGACCATGTGCTGTCTGCGGCTCTGATTAAATTTGCTCAGCTTATGACATTAATATGACGTTATACAAAACCTGCGCAGTCATCGTAATTATTTTTTGGTGCGCATTTCCTCAAACTCCAAAGCGAAGCGAGTCCTTTGTGTATATGATTCATATTCATCGTTATCCCTGGATTCCTATGTAAATAGTCTATATTCGTCTCTTTGTGCCTTTGTTTGGGGTTTTCGTTATATTTGTTTTCCCACGCATCTCCCCAAACTATAGCGACGTAATGCCTTTCATCTGAGATGTATAACAATCATACCTTAAAGATAAACTTGAGTTCTGTTTAAAAATATTAAAACATTCTCACAGAATCAAACGAAACTTACACTGAATGTTTAAGATTACAAAAAAATGTCATTTGCTAAACAATTTTGGTAGAAAATGTATACTTGCTGAGTAATGAGCATAGAAAGATAAGGAAATCAAGGTAAGTAGGCCCAACACAATTTGTGTAGTCCCATATACATCTTTCTGTGTACAATGATCGTTATTGACCAAGACCCCAAGACCGGACCAAATTAAGTATGATTTTACATTCTTAATGACTCCAGAACCTTGCAGTACACACCAAAACTTAAATGCTACATGATCAACTTTTTTTCTGATCCATTCCACACCTTTTCTTTCACAATGCAATCGCATGACCAGAACTCAACTTTGTCTTTAAATGATTCTCGTTTTGCAAGTAAATATTAAAAACATATTCCCTCATTTGTTACTCTGTTATCACAAGTATATTTTCGCGGTCATTTACTTAAACTATAACGATGTGAGGTTTTAGTTAAATAACTGAACTATTATATATCTTTAGATTTTAGGTGAAAAGTGGAGATTCTATCCTAGATGTTTCAGAATTCATACTCTGACTCTCAAGTATTAGGTATTCCTTTAATTTTCCCTTAAGATGAGCATAGTTTTCATTTCCTTTATACCATTGGAAAGGCAATTGCAATGTTTTATGGCATTGTAATAAAACGAATTTCCAATACTATCTACTCTTTCTGGTAAGTTAAAGTTAATTTGGCTATTGGTTGTATTATAATCATGTAAGTCAGTAACAAGATCGAAGTTGGATCGAATATAATGATTCGACCTAGTGTGATATATTGTATGCACGTGATGCAATACGAGTTGTTTTGATCTTTGGTTGACATAGGGGCAAAATATAAATTAATACCATATCCTAGAATTGACCCTTCATTAATGTTCTAACAGTGTAACAGTAAAAGCTGTTAATTTGTTTGCGCAAGAAAAATTGCGAACACCCACAATTTGATTCTTGTTTCCTTCAGAATTAATCCAGAGGCTTTGGCAATCACCTGAAAAAAATCCCCCTTTTCACTCTGTTTAATGTGCCCTTGGAAAATTTGTTAATTCATTTCATGTTGACATATTCTTTTATCAACAATGGGATCACAAGTCAAGCACAAGATACGCAGTGCACTTAACACAATGCATAATAACGTTGATCAACCTGAAATTCAGGATTGCCTTTATTCTTTACATGTATATACATACGCACCCACGCAGGCACACATTAACATTGCCAATGACAAAGCTACAAATGTCATTGTTGTATTACCACATTACCCAATAGGATCATTTTTTAATCACGAGAATGATGCTATCTGTCTTTGATGCAACTCATACCATCTAACCTTTAAAGGCCAACTGCACTACTTGTAGCTACTTGCTCCCTCTATATAGAAAACAATGCCTAATCGGTGACCATTGGTCCCCCATGATCCTCTTTTTATTATGTTATTTGAGAGCTGAGTTGATGAGATAACCACCTGTCCAGTGACCTTGCAGTGTGGTCTAATCCCTCCTGTAAACTAGTACTGATAAGCTTTAAAGACGGTCAGTAGTGGGCTATCATTGAGAATTCGACACCATTCGGGTGTTTACCAAATCACAGGTGTTGTTAATCGCCAGGATTGGCCTAAAGTTTTACGACCAACGAGCCTTACGTAATACTCTGCATATTCCACCCATTTCTCCGTATGGTAAAGTCATTATCTTAATTCATCCTCACCCGAAGACTCTGCTAGAGACAAGGGGGTATTTCTTGATGGGACTACGGTTTGCTGTGTGCAGACTTGTACACGCAATGGTATTTTAACCAAGTCTGGTGTCAGCAAATTATGACCCCCTGTACATGGAAACTGACGACCCGCTCACTTTAAAGGTATAGACCAGTTTTGGAAATGCCCTCTCTCAAAAAATGAAATGGAAGCTCTTATTTCCAATCATGTGAAACGATATGTTTTGACTAATACGTAATGATACAAATTTTGCCTGGAAATCGCCTGCTAATTGATATATTTGGTAAATTATCATATCGATCCAGCCTGGATAGATATCGAGAATGTACTTCAACATTGAACATTTGGGCATATATTTCTGCTTTTTTGCGGATGTAGGTTGAAGTATTGCCATCTAAACCTCTGAAGGCAATATTTAAACAATATTGAATCGATATTTTGCACCCAAAACCCTTGAACTGCAATTTTACCACTACCGGTCTATACCTTTAACTTCCTAATATTGAAAATCATAAAATATCAAAATCAAAATCAAAGATTGAACAAAAAGATAAAACGGAGAAGAGCGGGCATCGGGCTGTTCCCATCCACACGAATTAAGGCCAAGAAAAGAGATTTTCTTACTGAAAAATGGACCATCAATGGATATAGGAATAATTGCCTTCCCCCTTTCGCCAAGGTCCGGATATTTGCTTTCCATTAAAAAAAAAGTTAAATCGACAAATCGACAAATAATGAGTTGTGACGGTTGTGCTATATCCGGCATGAAACATAAGTCAATATTCATATTTCTTATTCCATCTCTCTTTCTCACGTTATAATATTTGAAAATTAAAATACAAAATAACTATATTGCCATTTTCCTGTTCGAAATTTAAAAAAACTCCCGTTTGCCCTTCCCGGCCTGCTCCTCACTAAACCTGACGTTTTCTCCTTACAACTATTCTGGTACAAATTGCAATCATTACAATTTCACAGTATAGTTTGATGGCAAATACAAAGCAAAATATTTCCTCACTGTGCAACAATTACATTTTCTACTCAGACAATAATTTTAAAGAACCCTAGTGTCGCTCTTGTATATCATGATTTCATATTCCTCATTGACAAGGTCATTATTCACAGTCTGATTAATAGGATTTGACTTCTTATTTATCGGTTAATATTCATGGCATCCATGGTCTGATCGTTGGTGGGTAACGGATCTGTGCACATACAGTACGTCGTGGTGCAGCCTGCCGAAGCAGTTGGGGGACTCCTGTTCCTTTGCCGTCGAGATCTAATGACAAGAAAAGAAGAGATTAACCAGGATATATAATGAACTAGACTTAGAGAGGGAATGAGGATAAACTTCTCACATTAAAATATGCATTCTATGAGAGTAATAATATCATATGAATGAAATCGATTATTTTCATCTATAAAGATCCATGTTTAATTGTTTACCAAACGAGAATTATAACCTGTTTGTTGTGACTGTCATTCACTTTGACATTACAATATGCATTCTATGAGAGTAATAATATCATTTGAATGAAAGATATTATTTTCTTCTATAAAAATCCGTATGTTTGTTTACCAAAAGCCTCATCGATACCGGCCTGGCACAGTTGCCCTGAGAGACTAATTCCTGTTATTCTTCTCTTTCTTTCTCGCCACCCCTCTCATGCCCTCTGCCCTTCGCCCTCATGATTTAAGTTGATAGCACGGCTGTTCTACCGAGTAGTCTTAATGAGAGGTCCACTTGGGCATTATTCCACCTCTCTCTCTCTCATTCCCACTGTCTCTCTCTCTCTCTCTCTTTCTCTCCCTCCCTCTCTCTTCCCTTTCTCTTCTTTGTTTCTTTATTATTTGCATTGATACGTCTTTACTTGATTAAAACGGCTTACTTCAAATCATCGGGTCATCGCGTCGGGTCGGGTGGTCGCGTTACCCGACTTTTTGTGAAAACATGCCCTTTATTCACGAAATGCCGGGGGTAATGTTTGTGAAATAAACCCCTCTCTTCTACAAATGGTCTGGTCCCATTTACCCGGCACTTTGTGAAAACGCTACGACAAATCTACAAAAGGTCGATGATTCGAAGTAAGCCATAAATTAAACAAAATTAATACCAATTACCTTTTGCGTTTACGAAGACAAATGAATATCATGATGACACAGATAAGAACAACAATCACGGTTACAGATACGATCGTCAAAGTCACAGGCGTGCCACTGCTTTCTAAATTTAAAGATGACAAATTATTAACACGAGACTTTTGAATCAAACCAAGGGTAATTTAATTACTCTATCGTGTATCCTATATAAATCATGTTCGGACTACATGATACGTCATCATATTATCTGCATAATCATTTCAATCAATGACGGAATATGCTATTAAAATTTCCTTAGGTTGATCTTTTTGAAAGTCTTTGCGATATTTTTAATTAATCACATCTTCACATAACAGTTAATCTAAATAATGTATCTTATGTTTTTGGAAGAATAAAACAAAGTATTAGATGGAACAAAAAGGCATTGGAGCATAATTGAGATTTCCCGATAAAATACGATTTGTAGTGACTACGATTATTAATTTATATCATAAGTACAAATATTACAGAAAGCAATGTAGAATTGTCGAAAGTATTTTCGAGCCGTTTCTATGATACAAAATATATTCAGATTGAGCAACAAGTACATTGTCTATCACGTATTCTATCATGAATAATATGAAGTATTACCCTGCATTGTTAACAATAAATCATGACCAGGGGGTGTTTCATGAAGCTGTTCGTAAAGTTACGCATGATTTGACGAACGACATGTATATGAAGTGCCAGATAGGTTGCCCAAAGTGTTTTCTGATATTTTCAATAACCTCAATTAAATTATGACAAAAAATATACTTTGCATTAAAAATGTTTGTTATCATAAGAATGTTAATCTACATCTGCACAGATTAACTTTAGTTGACGTATTTAATAATGATTGAGCATCCTATTTGGCTTTTCATATACAAGTCGTTCGTAAAGTCATGCGTAACTTTACGAACAGCTTTATGAAACACCCCCCCCCCCCCCGGGCTTTTTTTCCCTCCCACTTTTGTATACTTTCTTTTGTAGTGTATATACAATTGTATATAATATTACTTCCTTTGTTAAAAATCATGATTGTTAATATAGTGAACCTCTGTTCTCTGACATGATAAAATTGCAGTCTAATTCTATGTTTATTTTTTGGTCGTCAAGTATAAGTGAATTTACATCTTTAAATATATATCAGAGAGAGAGAGAGAGAGAAGAACAAGTACACAAGAACAAAGATAACCCGATTCATTGTCTTAAAGGGCCACTCTAACCAAAACGGGCTAAAAATGAAAAAAAGACATGTAGAATCATTTTTGACGGAGATTCCGAACTTGACAATGATTTTGCTTAAAAATCATCTATAACTCTGGAATCTAGCTTTAAAAATGACGACTCAGAACGCTCATAAAAAGCCCAGTTTTGGAGCTGTATTGCGCAAATGTTTATGACGTCAGCGCAGGCGCTTCTCCGGTGAAAAGGAGTGTGATTTAGGCATTAAAATATCTTTAAAAAGACAATTTATGATATTTATTGGAACAAAAGAGACATTTATCCGAAAAATGATAGGACTTGATAATCCCAGTACATTTCTGGCATTTTCGTCATTCCTAATGTAAGCTCCTTAGTTGTAAGTCAAATCGGACATGCCCGCAATGACGTCAAATGCGTCATCAAGGCCACGTGACCGTATTACCTTTTTTTCGAGGGGCGTAGCCCAGCAAGCGTGAAAACTGTGGAAAAATGGATGGTTATTAACTTTTTTTGGTCAATTTAGAGATTTTCTGAAAAATCAGAGGCTAGAATATTTATAAGTAGCAGTGTATTCATGTTTTGAAAGGCTATGTTAGTTGGGTTAGAGTGGCCCTTTAATGCAAAAGCCACGTTCACTTTAGGCTTTTCAACCGTCAGTTGTTTCTTTCCTCATCTTTTGGCTATACAAGAACGATAGGCCCACATGAACCTGACAGACAGAATTATGAGTCTAGGAACGGAAGAAACACAAGAACAAACGAATATGTTACTAGAATAGAGGTTTGGGGGAAATTAAGAAGCACATGCACAAGGGGGGACAAGACCAACGAATGAAAAAATGAGGAATAGAAAATTCCACTTCTTAAATAGGCTCATAGCATGAAGTTGGAAGCGGAATATGAATGGTAAACAAACATTGTGAAAATGCGGGTTGAAGGGGACTGGGAATAGAAAGCGTGCATGCATCTTGTTGATCATGCATGCGTTAATATTATCAAATGATCAAAAGGAACCGTGCGCGTCCACAGACAAAGAAAACACATATGACGAGGGCGAAGACAGACGAAATGCACACTTCTCACACAAAGAACATTAGTTGTTGTTGTTGCATCAAAAAACATGGGCAAGTTCATTGGCCTCACGGGTATTAAACAGAGGCAGCATCACATTATAAAGGACCAGAGATAGAAGTAGATGGAAAGCCTTGATCGCCAATATCTGGAACAGACAAGGCACCTAGCAAACAAGCAAACATTTTGAGATAAGGTGAATTTTAATAAGCTAATTCAATAATATCAAATAAATAGTGGCAAAAGTAGGGAAAAAAAATCATTTCACTAAACTCACTTAAAGTGACTGGGACCATGAAGGGTCCACTCTCATAGAAGGCCATCTGTTATGGAGTAACAAAATGTAATTGTTAACATCAATTTTTTGGTTTCTATGTAATCTCTTTATCAAAACACACATTACCATATGCATGTATGTGAATCTCATGAAAAAATTATAGTACAGTACATACATGTATTTTAAGGAGAAAATGTTAAAAGACATAAAATTAACATGTTACTTATCATATAAAGAAAATAGAATAAATATAGATTAGAAGATATTGGAGGCATGAAGCCCGATTTAAGAGTGAGTGAAAATGATATAACTTGTGATTCTACAAACACCGACACGGCACTAATATCCTTTGGCAATATATTAACCTGCACTTGTTACTCTCCACCCAGGTGTTAAATGGTTACCCAGTAGGATGCGACCGTCATTGTAGGTCAAACAGTTTTTGAGCGTCATGTAACGCCTGGCTGGAATGCTCCCCAGGGAGTGGAGATTGTGCACACATTGTGCAGAGATGCCAACTTTTGGAAATCAGAAATAGGGAGGATTTGTAACCGACACCAAATAATGTGCGCATAGCGCACATCTCGAGCGCGTAGCGCCCGACCCATGCGGCCGGGGTCCAGGGCCTTAGGGCCCTGGAAGCTCTGGGGTTTTAGATGCTCTCTGGTGCAATCTGAGCCTTATTTTGGAGCAGTTTACATGTGTATTAAGTTAAATAATTCCCACTTTTTTTAAAAATAACATACAAATTGTAAAAAATGCATGCTGAGTTCCTTTCAGACTTCCGAATACACAAGTACTTGATACTTCGGTCCTATACTTCTGAGACCATATCTTGGTCTTCTTTTGCTGATTTTCCGCCATTTGGATTCTGTGTCAATATCCATGCATTGGTTACGTCGATCCATATGCTGAAACAATCTTTCGCTGCTCTTAATTTGTCTTTTAACATAGAGGAATTACTACATGCTAGACTTAGCAGACGATATTTCTTGTTCAATTCACAGATATATATACTGATAAGCGCCAAAAAAAAAATCATAATTAAAAAAAAAAAAAAAAAAAAAAAAAAAAAAAAAAAAAACATTTTTTTTTTTTTTTTTTTAAATCGGGAGGATAAGGATGGCGATCGTAAGGTCGGGAGTTGGGGTGAATTATCGGGAGCCTCCCGATGAAATCGGGAGGGTTGGCATCTCTGCATTGTGTGCGGGCAAGCACTGAATCCAATGACCGGGGTAATAGTATATTTGTAAAGCGCTTAGAGACATGTGTATAAAGCGCTATATAATAATTAAATATTATTATTATTATTATTATTATTATTGTTTAATACTATAGAGAGAGGAGAGGTGAGAGAGGGGGGAAAGAGAGAGAGAGAGAGAGAGATTAGAGGATAAGGTGGAGAGGGAAGAAAGAGAGAGGGAGAAGGAGAGAGAGAGAGAGGAGACACAGAAGGGAATGAAAAGAGAGGGAAAAAGAAGAGAGGGGATTAAAGAGAAGGGAAAATCATTAGGCCGTTTTAAGATCTCACGATTACTATAGTCGTTATTTCATCAAAATATAGGGTTGTGACTGGATTTAGACTATGTTTACGCTTATGTTTAGGTATACTACGTTCTGTTTGATCCATACTTGAAAACAGACATTTGTTATATGTCCAAATTTGCCTACGAAGCAATTCTCACTGTAGCACAGGTTGTCCAATCATTCCTTTGGATTGTAGCGCAGTATACTGCTTTTTTATGGACTTTAAACAACAAGAACCGATGTGTAGTCTGCAGTAAACCAAAGCACTGTAAGTTATATCAGGGAGGTGTTTTAACTCTCATATCTCTGGTTAAGTGTAATACGCGTCACATTTCCTATCTTGTAAGCCAGTGCACCATGACTACGCTGGGGTTAAAGGGAGTGTATCATGACGAGACTATGTGTCTTCCCTGTGGCCCTACTCGGGGCCAATCGGGTATAATGCGACTACGGACGACGCGACCGCAGCATTCACGTGCGTGCAACATACGCGAAACCCAAGCGTGAGGAGAACTTCGGTCTGTTTTGCGCACGCTAGCGCGCACTGACCCAGTTAATCAAATCCATTAGTTTACGTGCAATTGTCCAACAGAAGACGTAGATGGCGTTAACCAGTATTTCCCATGATACACTTCCTTTAACCGTCTCATATATATGTACGAGCTACAGTCACTACATAAATACCTGATGATCTTCTGGAGAGGGAGTATAGACTCTGACAAAGGTAGAGTAGATCCCACCGGTATTGAGAGGGCCATTGACCGCGGTGAGAGTACTGGCACCTGTTGTTTGTCTCCTTCTTCTACTAGCACTTCCAGCCGAAACTCCAGTGTGACAGGTCGATACATCGCCAGTTGGTGCACCTATAACTAAAACGCCATTAGCGGGACAGCTAACATTTTAGGTAACAAGGAGGAAAAAGAAAAGCAAAAGAAGGGATATAAGCAATCGCTTGCATTTTATAGCGATTAGGACAGTGGACTGAAGCTCACAAGGTAGAGGGTTCAACTCCCAGCCCGGCACTAATATGCTATGGCAAGACATTCCATCTTTGACACTCTTGACCGAGGGGTAAATGGGTGCATGATAATGCTTGAGCGTTCCTTTAGTTCCTTTTGCGGCTTGGCTAAAACTGGGGACCTGGGGTAATAATGTATGAGTGTTGTGAGCGTCACACACCATGACAGAAATGAGTGCTATGTATTAGTAAACAAATAACACACATCAGTGAGAGCATTAGTAAGAATTACCCACACAAGGTACCTTTGGAACAGTCTAACACGCCCGAGGTGATAGCCGAGGGCGTTTGGACTGTTTTGAAGGTACCGAGTGTGGGTACTTTTACTAATGCCCGAACAAAATGACGTGTGTTATTTGTTTTATAAAATTATGTTTTATTTGTTTATAAAATGATGTTTTCTAACATAATTTTGATAATGACCGGTCATTACCATTGGATAATGACCGGTCATTACCCAAATTACGCGCGATTACGCGTTAGGCAAAATATATGCCTGGTCACGTGTACGCTTTCAACCAATCATTTTATTAGGATCCACGTCATCATCTTATAATCGTTGTTAATTCATTATTTGCTTGTATTCTGTCAAGACCATGTTCATCACATTAAAGATACTATGTCCCTTTTGCAGCCAACATCAAATTCTGTAGAACTTTGCAGGAATTATGAATATGTCATGTATGCCCTTACTGTGAAATTTAAATATTAGCAGTGTCCTATATTCAAATTATGCAAGGAAACCTGTTTACTTGCTAGACTTCACTGTTAGACACTGTTGAGTGGGTGACTGGCCCTTTTCCTTCTTTGGTAATAACATACATGAAATGAGTTCTAATGCTAGGAGTCCACTGGGCCAGCGCCAGTTGGTGCCAGTTTGCGCCAATGCAATTTAATGTGGCGCCTAGTGTCGCCAATAAGGTGCCTAGTGGCGTGTAGTGGCTCAAACTGCCTCCCAACTGGCTCGTGGTGGCCCGTAACGGCACCAAATTTGAATGTGGCGGCAAGAAAATTTCAAAATGTTTGAAATTTTCGTCGCGCCACTTGCATCGAGCAATCAGCGCCAAGTGTCCGCCAAGTGGCACCAAATGGCGCGAACATATCGCCCTTTGGCGCAAACAATCCGCCTATTGGAATCCACTGGAATGTAATGGCGCGCACCTTGTTTGCGCCACTACGTGCCAAATAATTCCAACAGAGGCGGATAGCCCGCCAAAGCGCGCCAAATGTGCAGTGGCCACCTCAGCATCTCTCATCATCTTCTGTTGGAGCAGCATCATCACTCCAACATTATCAAAAGCCTCAGACATATCAAAATTGTTTAGTAGAGATGTTGTTCATACAGCAGCTGAGGAGGTTCTGAACCAGGTAGCCGATGGCCGGTATTTATATAGTAGCGCCAAGCGGTGGCAAGTTAAAACCAATTTGGCAACCTTTGGCACAAACTAATCACCAAGTGGCGCAAAGTAGCCGTCTATTGGCGCGAATGGCGCCAACAGGGTGAATTTTGGAATCAAATGGCCGTGTAATGGCGCGAACTGGCGCAACATTTTGGAGCAAGCCGGGTGGCATTTGGCGCACGCCATATGGCACCCAGTTTATTTCACTTGGCGACACATGCCGAGCGGACATTAATTCGGCGTCACAGCGAGCCACTACGCGCCAATCACATAATCTTTGGCGCGAACTGGCACCAACTGGCGCTGGCCCTGTGGACTCCGAGCATTTTGGGTACATGAGAATTTTCGACGTTAATAACCCACTTTTTGTAATGGCCAAAATTCATCTGATTGAATCTTTGCGCAGCATAAAACGAACGATGATTCGGTACAATGGTCTGAAAATCAAGATTATTACTTACTGGCTCTATAGCTCCTAAGTCGTTTCGACTAACAAACCATATCAAATCAAATGAGACGAAAAGAGAGGAAGACAAAGGAGAAAGAAAATAGGACAATTTAAATCTAAGGAAAGATCGATGGTAGAGCAGTGGTCCCATAACCTGGATGTTCCAGCTTTGAAACAGTAATGCCCTTGTGCCACTTAATGATGGATTGATGCAGCATAGTTAAATAGGACTTAAAGCTTTAGGTCCATTGTACGATTATCTTTGTTACCAGCACTTGCTCTCCAGGGCCAGCATATAAAATGATTCATTCGTTGATCAATCAATCAAGTAATCAATAAATCAATGTATACTCACTTGCTGAATACAACAGCCCTATATGGTGTTCCTGTTGTGTTCTTTGCATCCTCGTAGCTCTTGATTTGTGTAGGACCGTAGCTAGGGTCTGAAGAATCTAGGTCTGCATCACCACTCTGCAGTTCTACAACAATCACCTCGTAACAACTTGAAAGGATAAAAAAAACAAGACGAAAATAGATTTAAGCACTTGATAAAATAAGATTAAAATGTACATATAATGTATGTAGAAGAATTACATATATTTTGATCTTAGGTCAAAGATTCCCAAATCCTTAAAAGAAGTAAGTTTCTAAAAATGTTCTGAATCATTAAGAACTATAGTTCGATGACACATCCAACATCTTTTACCTGTCAAGTTGAATGTTGCTCTGAATACCTCATTATGGCATTACAAAAAGACGATTTACCCTAACTACAAGTATTATACAAAAATAGCACTAAAACACTTTATAAGGAATACATAGGATAAAATATGCAAGTCTCTTTCGGATGTTAATTACATGTATTGTCAAGACTTTTACCCAAAAACAAACGGTATCCTGAGACAAAACAAATTCAATCTATTTTAAAATCAATCTACTGATAAACACTTTTCAATTAAACACCTCACTTAAAATAGTAAGGTTTAAAAGTATTGTCTTCTTTGCCACAGTGAAGAAATCATTCATATTTTATGGCTAAATAACATACAAAAAGATAAAATTAATACAAAATGCCCTTATCCTGAATTCGGTGATGAAATGACATAATGTTGTGAAAGAGTCACATCATACTAAACCTAAGATAATGTGACTGAATAAGATTAACCCCCTCCTCTTGTTTATGTAAAATAGATGGATAACAGCAAAACTTAAAGATACTATGTCCCTTTTGCAGCCAACATCGAATTCTGTAGAACTTTGCAGGAAGTATGAATATGTCTTGTATGTCCTATCTGTGAAATTTAAATGTTAGCAGTGTCCTAATATTCAAAGTATGCAAGGAAACCCATTTAATTGCTAGACTTTAATGTCAGACACTATTCGAGTGACTGACTGGCTTTTTTTCTCTTTGGTAATAACATACATAAAATGAGCTGTAAAGGGTACTTGAGCATTTGTCTACATCAATAACCCACTTCTTGTAATGGCCAAAATTAAACTGACTAAATCTTTGCGCAGCATAAAACATACGACCATTCGGTACAAGGGTCTGAAAATCAGACTATTACTTACTGACTATATAGCTCTTAAGTCGATTCGACAACTAATAGTCGTTATTTTTCCACTTTTCAAGCCCCCCTTTTTTTAGGGAAGTTCTAAATTAGTATTATCTTTCAAATACCGTTGGAATTTAACCTTTTAATTTGTTTGGCCTGCAAATGGGACATAGTACCTTTAAGGTACAACAGAACTCTGCCAGAAGGGCACTGAGAAAACATGCACTGTGCACGACCCAATAAGAAACTATTTTTTTGCTAATTCATTAGTATTGCTTTCCCATCAGTTGCTACAAGGTTGAACACTGCTACATATTTACAAGTGGACCAGTTGAAGAAACCTTTGAAGGCCCACTTATTTTGTTACAGAGCAGAGGTTGCTGTACGTTCATATCGGTTCAACTGGTGTTGGTGCAGTGTTTTTATCTTTGTTTATTGAGTGGTCCTTATTCTATGCAAGGAAAAGCTGGACGTTATTCCAAATTCTCTGTGGTTTGGATTTGACTTGATTGCTGAAGTGTTCTCATACCTAATGGGCCCATTGCGTGCATCATAGGGCAGCAACGTCGTAGTGAAGCTTGTCTGAGAGATTCCACTATCGCTAGGGGTAGGTATGGGTTGTGGCGCCATAGGCACTGAATCAAAACAGAGGATACATACATTCAGTATTGAAGCACAACACAAGTGGATGTAAAGTTTCATAATAACGTCCGTGTACCTTGCAATCGGAACGGCATGTGAGGGTTCGCATGCCTAAGAGTAACATAAGTGAAATTCACTTTTGTGAACCCTGACCTACATGCCATTCCTTATGTGCTCGGCATCTTTTATCTATTATTTTGTATGTATATCTTGAATTTTCTGTTGTCAAATAAATTAAATGAATAAATAAATAAATATAGAATAATTATGATAATAATAATAATGATAAAAGTAATAATGATAATAATAATAATAACATAACAATAATAATAACAATGCTAATAGCAATACTAACAACAACAACAACAATAATAATAATAATAATAGTAAAATACTACTACTACTATACTACTACTAATACTACTAATACTACTACTAATACTAACAAGTAAAGCTTATGTATCCCTTCACCCTCCAGTCTTCAAGCTCTGTGGTTTACAGGAAGACGTTGAGTGGACTGACAAATCAAAACTTTTTTTGTAACTTCAACTTCGGCAAAATAATGAGGGTTTCAGGCACCCAAACCTTGCGTTTTGTCACCTAACATTGGCCACTCTTTCACCCCTCATTACTCAGCTAATACCATAATAACATAAAAGAATTGGAAGGTGCCAAATCCACTTGAAAACAAATGCTCAAGGTGAACATATGGAAAAGATGAAATCACATAAAAGCATCTGCTTAAGCCTGTCTGTACTAGTTTGGTCAGGAGGGATGAGACCACACCAGGGGCGTACGCAGGGGGGGGGGGTTCAAACCCCCCCCCTTTGGTATTTTTATGTGTGTAAACCCCCCTAAAAAAAACAAAAAAAAACCCCCTTTGGCCTTTTTTTTTTTTTTTTTTTTTTTTTAATTATTAAAAAAAAAAAAAAAAAAAAGAAAAAAAAAATTATACCCACGGTTAACCTAAAAAAGGTGACCTTACCCCCCCCCAACGAAGAAAAATGTCAAATTTTGAAATTTCGAGACCAAAAAAAAAAAAGTGTCCGCTTACCCCCCCCCCCCCCCCCCCCCCCCCCCCCCCCCCCCCCCCCCCCCCCCCCCCCTCACTGAGCGACTTTTCGGCTGGCTGAGTCGTTGCGATTTTTTTTGGACTCCAAAAAAAAAAAAAAAAAAAGTGACCGCTTACCACCCCCCCCCCCCCCCCACTGAGCGACTTTTCGGCCGGCGCGATTTTCAAATTTTCGGGAGCAAAACCCCCCCCTTGAAAAAATCCTGCGTACGCCCCTGGACCACACAGTGTGGTCACTGACAGGTGGTTATCTCATCAACTCAGCTCTCAATTAACATAAGACAAAGATAATCATGGGGGACCAACATGCACCGATTAGGCATTGTTTGCTATATAGAGGGAGGAAGTAGCTACAAGTAGTACAGTAGTACAGTAGACCTTTAATACACAAAATAATAACAGGAGTATTAAAGATAGAAAAAACAAAATGAGAGAGAGAACAAATAATTTTATGCCAAATCAAACATTTTAGTGATTACTGTATTTCATATCAGCTCAATATCAATGTGGTCAGTTATATGTCCGACTCTAGTGAGTTAAGCTCAGTTTGTAGGAAAAGGAAATCCATACTTGGGGAAAATATATATCTAGTTGAACATAACATAGCCCAAATTTCTTCGAACATACTATTACATGTATCCTCATGTTTTGCAATTTTCTCCAGTATTTATCAGAGTGGAGTGGTACTTTTTAAGTTTATAATGTACCAATCACCAAAACATAATTGCTTTTGTGTGAGGGGTTAAATTTTGTTTTAATGTAGTCAAGCTATGAGCTTCGACCATTTATTCTACAACGAGATAAAATATACTCCAAGTGAACATTAAAACGTCTACCAGGGTGTTAACTAGACTACCTAACACTTGCATAAAATAGGGTGCACGCCCTATACACAGGCAGGCGCGTACACAGGGGGAGGGTTTGGGGGTTAACCCCCCCCCTTTGGTAATTTTTTTGTGTGTAAATCCCCCCTAAATTTCTCTAAACCCCCCCCCCCCTTTTTGATTTTTTTTTTTTGTTTAATTCTTTTATTAAAAAAATTTAAAAAAAAAAAATTCCCATGGTTGACCTCAAAAAGCTGACCTTACCACCCCCCCCCCCCCCCAACGGAGGCAAATGTCAATTTTTCAAATTTCGTAAGAGGTCGCTTTTTTTTTTGGGGGGGGGGGGTCCCAAAAAAATCGCAAAGACTCAGCCAGCCAAAAAGTCGCTCAGTGGGGGGGGGGGGGGGGGGGGGTTAGAGGACACATTTTTTTTTTTTTTGGGACCAAAAAAAAAAAAAAAAGCGACCTCTTACCCCCCCCCACTGAGCGACTTTTCGGCTGGCTGAGTCGTTGCGATTTTGGGCTCCCAAAAAAAAAAATGTCCGCTTACCCCCCCCCCCCCCCCCCCCCCCCCCCCCCCCCCCACTGAGCGACTTTTTGGCCGGCGCGATTTTCAAATTTTCCTGAGTCGTTGCGAAATTTTGGACTCGATTTTAAACCCCCCCCCCCCTTGAAAAAATCCTGCGTACGCCACTGTACACAGGGGATTATGTTATCCTTTATTTCTTCACACTTATTAATCATTTACCTGATACAGAATGCAAAGTAAATCATTTAGAGGTTAATTTTTTACATTCTACCGTTTACACAAATGAGATTTTCAGCTGATTGGTACACATTAAATTATCAAGAACCAAACCTCCTTGTGGTGTTTCGCAAACGTCTGTAGTGGTAGCAGTAACCCCTTCTCCAGGTGCAGTTGAAGCAGTGATTGAGTAACGAAAGATGGAAAAGGGATCTAACCCTGCCTTCATAAATGTTATCTGCAATTGAGTAGCGGGCACTTCCATTATTTGGGTTTTATCCACAACATCTGTGCCCATTTTCAAGACCTCTTCATAGAGCTGCCAGAAAAATGGAGCAATACTCATAATTACACAAGAGGAATATCCATGTAAGGATGTTGATGTATCAATAATACATTGCAAGTAAGTATTGTTTTATTGTTGCATGAAGTGGGTGTATTCATTATATCTGTTTAACTCTATCTAGCCCGGGCTATTTTGAAACTGCATAACCTGGGGTTGGGGGCTTCTAAAGGCCCCCCTCCCTCCCCCAATTCAACGGCCGATCGCCGCGAAAATGTGCATGTATGTCAGGTAAAGTGAGTAGATTAATAAGGTAATTTTAATTTTTTGGAAAAATTTCACCTGTTTGCATATCTACATGTATGGTAATTTATGCAAATAAGGTAATCAAATTATCATTTTTACCCATAAATCATATACATGTATTCTTTATATTTAGACATTAGTTCTCACTACATATATTCTTTAGACCATTTGGGATAATAATATCAAAACAAAAAATTGGAAGAGCCAGGTTATTCCCTATGTTTTCTATTGATTTGATAACTTTTTTTGTATTTTTTGTTTTGTTCAATGTATGTATTTTATTAGGTGATACGTAACGAAGTCTACGTATCACCTATTGATTTCGTCAAGATTTTTATTATTATTCCTATTCCTATTATTCTTATTATTCTTCCTCGATTTTGTTCGCAGGATATCTCAAGACTGAATTAAGCCATTGTCATGAAACTTTCAACGATGATAGATCTTAGTCTAACTTAGAACTGCGTGACTTTTCAAAGACTCAAAATTATCGTGACGTCATCCAGGCGCCATTTTGTGAAAATCAACTAATGATCATATCTTCATAACGGATAGTAATTTTTCATTCATATTTATCATGAATATGATCAATATCCGTCTGGTCAATTTCAGGTCAAAAAATGCGCGCAAAAATGCGCGTACGCTTTTCTCCGCGCGTTTACGCGCGCGAATTTTTTTAAAATGCTCCAAATCATCCCAAATTTTTTTTACATACGTTTCAGGCCATATGGAGCATTTGATAAAAAAATTACGCACACGCCCATGCGCGCGCGTTTTCGCGCGTACTGGCATTTTGCAACATAGAATCGCCGATTTTTTCTGTCATCATATTTGGTACATTTTTCCAAGCATTTTGATAATTTGTTCACCTTTTATTAACGCAATGAGCGTCCGTCAAAGTTGACAGCACGCGCGGATTTGCGTTATCTTTATCCACAATACATTGGCAAAAACATGCCTATATAAAATTAATTGTAACTCTTTATAATAGATAAAAACTCCTAATATTTTTTCATATTTGGATAGATTATGAGTCGGAGATATGATTTCATGTCTCATTTGATCCTCAATTAACTTATGACGTCATCATAATGGCCTCCAAACTCAAAATTTTAATTTGCATATTATGACGTCAGCATATTTTTGGAAAATTGATTGTATCTCTGTAAATATCGATCAATTTTCTTTCAAATTTTGATATGTTCTAGCTGAGACAATTTTCTACAAATGCGGTATTCACAATTTTTATTTTTGACAAAAGTATCATGGTGTATTTTCGCGATTAAAGGAGGCATGTCAATTTTTCACATTTTGCGTGTATTCTCTATGGGACATGACTTTTTCTCAAAACTGGATTCTACACTCCTGTCTTTCGCGAGCAAAATCTCCGTTGTTTTAGCTTCATTTTCGCTGAGCTTCGAATATGTTGTAGCTGAGACAATGAGCTATCACAGGTGTGCCCTTTATTTTTTGATTAGATGCCGGGATCATGCTCATATTTCACTTGCAAAGTAGGATTTCAGAATTCCATTTCCCGTTTACGTGTAATCGCTATGGGAGATGTTTTGGTATATCGGTAACGCACTTGACTTCCAACCTCGAGATCCCTGGTTCGAGTCCGGGTGTCTCCAACATTTTTTTGCTTCACTTTTTTTTCCTTTTGACCTTCACTGTACCATCTCCTTTGATTATTTAAACACGTAGAATCGCAAATAATGTCATAAATAACCCTTTTTACTTTATTATTACCCTATTTTCACTTAATCCATTACTTTTTGCGTGTAATCCCTATGGGAGATGACTTTTTCTCAAATCTGGAGTCTACATTCCTGTCTTTTGCGAGCAATATCGCCGTTATTTCTGCTTGGATTTTGTTGATTTTTTAGTATGTTGTAGCTGAGACTATATGCTATCCAAATCAACCCTCATTTTTGTAATAAGATGTCATGATCGCGCTCATGATCATGATCATGATCATCATGATCATCATTATCATAATGATGATAATCATTTATCAATTACATTTTCATTTCTTTGAATAAGATAAAATCGTCAAAAGGTGTTCTTCATGATGTAAATTAGAGTCAAATGTGTAACTGGTTACTGCACAGGGTCAAAGGTCATATATTGTTTCAATCTATCTTCCCTAGATCCATGATGATCAAGGAAACACAATTTAATCTTGACATATGAATAGATCATAATGGGAGAAGCATATAAATGGGAGAAGCATTTTACAAAACAATATATCGTGTAATGCATTATTCGTTATGTAAACCATTATCATACGTATCACCTAATTCGTCTAAGTGACGAATTAAAGTCTAGTTGTTTTTGTTGTTTTATTTCAATTCTAACTATAATTTAACTATTTAAAGCCCCCAAATAAACACCTTAACTATAAACAAGACCAAATAACCAATTTTTTTGTTCCCTTTGTTTTGTACACAAATCACGAAAATTAGCGATTTTCGGGCTGACATGCAAAGACAAAGGCTCACGTGTCTTTGTAACGGTAGGCTCGATTTCCAAAAGATGCGCAAGACTCGAAAGAAAAAAGTCCTAAAAGCGCAAGATTCTTTGGCGTTAAAAAATGATCGCGCAAAATGTAAAGGGGGGCTTATAAAGTCCCCCCCCCCCCGGGCTAGATAGGGTTAATCCATGGTGACAACTGGCCGTGCACCTCTCTGCATGTGATCTACGATGGATTACACAGAAAATACCTGCGTCAGATGCACAGGTCTACAGGTGTTTTTTTTAGGTTCCCAAGGTGGCTGTTGGACGTTTCCAACAGTCTCTGCATGAGGCTACATTTTTTAAGAACACATGGGCACAAGCAGCCGCTGCACTTCATTGCAAACATTACATTGGATTCTTACAGGTAAGTAAGAAGGACGTATGAATCGCATGATTTGGCCTACGACCAGGCCACAGCTGCAGTCTTGCACTTGTGAAAGGACATACGGTGAGTTGTGACCGGTAACTGGTAGAATTCTCAACTTTATTGCGACAAGAGTATATCTGAATCTCTTAGGGTTTCCATAGATAAACTTTATAAATTCTTTTGTTTCACAAGAACCCCTCGCCCCCCCCCCCCCAAAAAAAAAAAAAAAAACTGCTGCAAACAAATTATATTGTTTTTACTCTGAAACAAACTTAGGTGTAGAAGATCAACATATATGGGTGAAATCTCACAAAATGTTTAGTCCAAACGGTATTTAATTTTCCTAGTGTAAATTTCTACTTTAAAGGTAATACAAAGTTTTGGGAAATTTTGAAAACTGGGTGGATAACGATTCTTTACAATGTTGATATATTTGGATGCCCCTGTGGATGTATTATAAGCACTAGAAAATTTAGCCCCTAAAACACTTCTCCTTTTGAGAAAAATTGAATATAAACATTCACCGGTGCTCCCGGTAAATTTTGATAAATTTCAAATAGCGCCTACAGCCGTACAATGGTAGTTGCGACCATGAACATCTCAGAATATGTAGTTGTGATATACAATTTCCAAACGGAAATAGCTAATCGGTCGATTTTAGTCAAGAAACATTGTTTTAAAGCTTGATTTATATCTTGACCTTGAGAGGGAGCTATACAACATAAATAGTTTATTATTTACAATTTCATAACTTTAAATTCGATTTCAACCGCGACAACGATCACTGAATATTGTATCACATAATCTTCCAAAATGTTTGTTTGAACCAAATTCATGACCCCATACCAAAACTTTGTATTACCTTTAACCAACCATGAAAATGAAAGGGTTAAAGTCACATATTCCTCTACTCAATGATACTTCATAGAATCATTCTTTCTTTTAAACATGCCCTTTGAAGAAAAAAAATGCCTGCTTAAAAATGATCCTGTTAATCGTAACCCATTGAAAGATGCTTGCATTCATATGATTGTTAATCCTAGGTTGTTAAGTGAATGAATGAACCCTTACTGTATATTTTGTGATCACTCCATTTGGCTCTATCGGTGGCGTCCAAGAAATTATGCATTCAGTTGGAGCATCATCAACAGTAAGTCCTCCAGGTTCTCCAGGTGCTAAACAAATGAGAAAATATATGAGAATTGAGAATTTACAGCCAATGTGCTTATTAACATACCGGTACATGTACATACATCAGCTTGTACTATCATTAGTTGCTACGTATATGTAAATGTATGAATACATATTTTAGAAGTTTTTATGTAATTAAGTGGTTTTAATGCTTGAGATATAAGGCTCGTTCAGATATGATGCAGAAAAGTCGCCATTCTTTTCCTCAAAACATGTGTAATTGAATGGGAAATGCACATATTCATTTAGCTCTGTGTTATTAGATTCATTTTACATCATTTTGACTTGAATCTTTAAACATTGTAAAATTTACGAAGGGCTTGAATGCTTTCCAGGAAGAGGAGAAATTTGATTCTTTTTAAAGCCCCATTTCTATCACCATGGCATAATAAAAGACGCATTGATCTCATAATGCCCCCGCCTACAATCAATTTATTTATTATCATGATTTTTTTCACTGATCTGCTTCGTGTATGTTTGAATGGGGAATTAATATATCTGTAGAAAATTCATGGATTATTCTGATAACTGAATCACATAAGACACCTCTTTTATTTCCAATAGAGTATCAGCCGATATTTTTTGTGTAAAGATATTTTTGCACATCAAGGGGTCCAGGAAGAATTTGTGAGTTGTTAAATGTGCGTAAAGCCACAACCACTACCCATTATACTTTTCAATCATTATCACTCTATTTACATGGATCATGAACTCATTCTTGAGTATCATAATATTATAATTATTTCGCGAGAATGAAATGAAAAAAATCTACTGAAGTGCCCCATTATGATCAATATGGTCTCAAACTGCGCTGCATGACCCGATGATGGCTCGTGCTATAGTGTAAAGACGCTTTACAGGCGCGTACACAGGGGGGGGGTTTGGGGGGGTTAAACCCCCCCTTTGGTATTTTTAAGTGTGTAAACCCCCCCCCCCAAAAAAAAAAAAAAAAAAAAAAAAAAAAACTAAACCACCCCCCCCCCTTTTTATTTTTTTGATTTTTTGATTAAAAGATACCCCTATGGATAACCTAAAACAGGTGACCTTACCCCCCCCCAACGTAGCAAAATGTCAAATTTTCAAATTTCGAAACCAAAAAAAAAAAAAAAAAGTGTCCTCTTACCTCCCCCCCCCCCCCCCCCCCCTTATTCAGCGGTTGGCTGAGTCATTGCGAAATTTTCGGCCCGATTTATAAATGTTAACCCCCCCCCCCCCCCCTTGAAAAAATCCTGCGTACGCGCCTGACGCTTTACGTGTATGTACGGCATGCCACAGGGCTTTCTTTAGTGATTTCGAAATGCGACATTACTTACTGGAAATATAATACGTGTTGTTAAATTTGAAATCAATGAGTTATTCGCAAAAATAAATACTTATAAAGTAATAAATTATCTCTTCTCATTGTATTAAGACTCTACGTCTACCTTTCTATCATTAAGTATAATTCATCGTTCAAATGAACTTCAAATGAATTATTTGATAATGTAATTTACAGGACTAATATGATTTATCTATCCTTAATTAACCTGTGTGACCTTTGAAATATCATATTCATTTAATACTGATGCTCCATAATCTATACATACCAGCTTCTGAGGTTGTTAAAGGGTCAGAGGGTGATGATTCGACACTAAACTGTCTCCCTTCTGGTGCGTTGTTATTAAATGCTACTATACTGATCCTGTAGGTTGTATAATGGTGTAAGCTGGCCATAAACAGTACTGGTTCTGCTTCCAAAAGTAGCTTTGATAAACAATCATAGAAAGGAAGATGATCTTACAAAAGTATTAATAGCATTATCAGACAGATTTGAAAAGCACATTGACACAACTCTCTTCAAGCATGATATTATACAAATGAAACATCTTTGCGATTGCATTAGGGAATATGCACCGCACGAATATTAAGTCAAAATAGGATAATGAACAAAACTTGTCAAGTTCATTGTCCGTCTCATTGCGACCGAAACCAAGTGCAGTGCATATCACTAATGTATGAGCTGTACATCATGAATTATTTGATTTTAAAATTGGTCTTCAATATGAATATGAAGTCAAGAAATCAACATCAACATGCCACGAGTCACACTGTTATGGAGGACTCCATTTGGTGTATTAAAGGTACTATGTCCCATTTGCAGCCCCCCCCCCCCAATAAAAAAAAAATTCCAACAGCATTTGAAAAATCAAACTTAATTTAGAACTTCCGTCAAAACGAAAGGGCTTGAAAATGTCTTTTAATGGGAAGATAACGACGTTAGTTGTCGAATCGACCTAAGGGATTGCAATCCTTTTAGCAGACCTGCCAACCTCTTGAGTTCAAAAACTGTATTCTTTAGTCCCAAAAGTTGTATTTTACTGACAATTTTCTTTTTTTTTTAAGCACGGATCAATGCCTCTTTACAGTTCCTACATACAGGGTAATTTTTGTTATGGATCATTGGTTGAATATGCATGATTTCATCATGACTGGTGTGTTCGATGTACCAATGAACTCCCCCAAATTGCCCATGTGAGATGCTCATACAATACTTTATAGGACAGAATGGTCATTTTGTCATTGGAAAAAGAAGAGAAATAAAATTCACATTTTATTTAGGACAAATCGTACAGGTTGGCAGGTCTGTTTTATTTATAGTCTGATTTTTAGAATCTTGTACGTCGTCAAAGATTCAATCAGTTTAATTTTGGCAATTACAAGAATTGGGTTATTGATGTAGACAAATGCCCATGTACCCTTTACAGCTCATTTTATGTATTTTATTACCAAATCAAAAAAAGAAGACAGTCAGTCACTCAATAGTGTCCGAAAGTGAAGTCTAGAAAGTAAAGCGCAAAGGGACATGCTATCCTGTAATGTGTTATGCGCCATAAAAGAACTGAGTATTCTTCTTCTTCTTCTTCTTCTTCTTCTTGCATAATTAGAAGACTAGGACACTGCTAACGTTTACATTTTTACAGTTAGGACATACGTGACATATATAATTCCTGCAAAGTTCTACAGAATTTGATGTTGGCTGCAAATGGGACATAAATGACATTACATAATATAAGCAGAGCCTAACCGTGTAATGCACAGCTCAGTCTGCGCATCGATGTCCTTGCCATTTGAAACAATGTGCACTTCATGTCCGAGACTTAGCCGAGCGTTATCACTATTAGCCATGTGATATCACTTTTTTTTGCACTGGTAGGCGTGGTAGACAAGAAGAATTCAAAATCACGGGTTGTCACTTGACAGATTAGATTGTCTACATGCTAAAACTCATTTTGTAAAGAATTAATACCCTTAAACGTCATTTTCAATGCATGGTTTGATGCTTACTGGCTTAATGCTCCAGAAGATTAGCCCTTTCAGGAAAGGGAATTTTTAGGGCTAAATATATCATACATTGTTCTTCAAATTGGCAACAATAACATTTTCCTTTTAGTGTTCATTTTTCTAGTAAAATGTATTGTCTCTGGAAACCGTATACATGGGTAGAAATTTTGTTGAAAAGTTGATAACATTTTAAACAATGACTTTGAACCTCTCAAAGCGTTGCCAATTTAAAGATTTAACAGGTTACTTTCCCTCTTAAAATTATTGGCACCATAGGCAATGTGGTCATGTACCAGAAATGGACACATGTTTGCCCCTTCTTTCCATGCATCTGAAATATTTTTTGGGGCTCTAAATAAAAAGTTACAGAGCCAAAACACAAAATGTGGATTGTTTGGGCTAAATACGGATCAAACCAGTGATTTGCAAACAGATACAGATAAATCACCTACTTCCTACATATCTTATAACATTGGATTATGTTCAATACTAGAGCTCGTATTCCATCATTTAACCCTAAAAGGCTGGGTTATTTTGGTGCCATGGAGTGAAGAAAAATTCTGCAACTTGGCACGAACATAGAGTCTCTTATAAAAATATGTCCTGGAAGTTTCATATCTATATCTCAAATGGGTTATGAATTATGGCTAACTAAGTATTCACATATCTGTAAATTGACAATTCTGCATTGTGTACAATTGTGATCGAAAGATGCAAAAGACTTTAGACTGTTAGATAAAGTCCTGGAAGCTGGCAGTGCAAAATACTAATCCTTGAATGTATTGCAGCGGGCAGCCAGGAGGGGGGGGGGGATTCTGCCCCTGAACCTTTTAGAGTTAAAATCATTACTCTAACAAATGTTAACTAGGACTTACTGTGAGGTAGAGGATTATTTCCACCTACAACTATAGCCATGAGAGTGTATCCACCAATAGGTCCATTTTTAACCACTGGCTCGTCCCATTCTACAAACACCTGTCTTGCTTGTACATTACTAGTACGCACATTCTGAGGCGGAGACGGCTCTGAAATTAAGTAGAATCATGCATTTTAAGACTTTAACTTGAGATCAGGGGTCACAAGGTTGCACAACAAAGAATTATCGGTCCCCTCTTCTGGTGACTAAGCAAAACTGGGTACAAAACTGAAAGGCTAGTTAAACTAGTTAAATACATATATAAAACAATCCTCTAATCATTTTTCTATACAAGGGTTTTTATATTCATTGTGGAAGAAATTAAACAAGTTTTAATTTAACCTCAATAAAAAATCATAGAAGGATAAATGGCGATATAAATGCAGAAAATATATGTGGGACCACTCACACACTAAAATACATGTGTGACTTTTTCAATTAGGGTGACATAAGAATGAATATACATGCAGGATAGTGATCATACTTCCAGCTAGGGTTTGTTGGGGTGGAAAGTCCAGAGGCTCGCTGCTTCCAACAAGATTTTCACAGATCAGCTGACATTTGTAGATGGTGTAGGGCTTCAAGCCTGTCATGGCAATCGGTGATGTACTTCCCACAACATTTGGCCCTGTCTCATTGGTGCCTTGAATCCCGTATGTGGCTGTGCAGGTGATACCATCGTCATTGCCTTGAACTGTGAAGTCCCACACAAGTTGAAGTTGCTTTGAGCGGACATCGAGATATCTTGGATTAGCAAGTCCTGCCACCTCTGTGAAAGATACAGGAAAAGAATGGTCAAAGTTTTTATAATCATAGTTGGTGTTTCAAAGGTGTTGTAGTCAAGTGGTACTTGACTTCAGATGAAAGGTCAAGGGTTCAAATACTAGAATTACGCGTACACTTATCACTTCTTCCTTTCCCGATGTATTACATGATATAATGAGGATACCATTATTGGGGTTTGAACACGAACAAGCATGCCTGGAAAATAGCAACCGGCTGAAAAGCTCCCGAATGAAGGGAGTGGCGATAGAGAAAGAGATGTGAGGGCATTATTGTAATTAAATCCAATAATTTCATTGCGTTTCTGTATCAACAGTCATAACACATGAAATCAATCAAAGAAAAGAAAAGGAGTTAAAAAGTTGATATTGAAGAAAAAAATACTTTCACTCTTACCTTGGACAAAGATGGTAAAATCAGCGCTGTCGGTCATATTCCCGGCTCCGTCAAGAGCCAAGCACTTATAAACTCCATTATCTTCTCGGACAATGTCAGATATCTTGAGCACGCTGAAGAAATACGTCCCTCCTGTTCCCATTTCTTGGCTTGGTTCAATGCTAGTCCTGTTCATACCATCCACTAGTCTCACTCCATTCCGCTCCCATGCTATGATTGCTTCACTGCTCGAGAACACGGTACAGTTGAGACTGGGCCTTTGGTTTAGTTGGATAAAATGCTCAAGTGTGCTGAGTTCATAATCAATTTGACCAGGTTCTGAAAAGAGCAGTATAAAATAAAAAATTCCATGAAATTGAGCTGGGTATGCAAAGTACAACAGGTAACAGGCAGAAGTACAATGTTTTAAATACCACTTGCAATGCTGAACTCTCAGAACAATCTGAATGTTAATTGCAAAATATATCTACAACAATTTTTTAACGGATCAGCTCACACTACTTTTCTTTGCAAACTGTCTGTAGGTTTCAAAATGCCTGTATTTGGGACTTGTAACAAATGCCCCTTTAATTTATGTATGGTGTTCATACATTTACATAGAATATTAAAGAGAGAATATCATATATCTGCATGTCAATATCCGGTCGATTTGTATATGTACATCCATTAAGTAAGTGTTTTTGTTTAAATTATAAAAAAAAACACTTACTTATTGGATGTACATGTACAAATCGACCGGATATTGACATTTTCGATTCGTATGACAATTCTGTATGCATGTATAGTTTGTTTCTACACATTCATTAACCTTTCTAGCTACTCACCAATAACATCAACTGACATGTCTTCGCTCGATGCATTAAACTGGTTTTCTTTTGTCACAGCAGTGCAGCGGTAGGTCCCTATATCTTCTGCACCGGCTTCCAGGATGGTGATGCTGTACATTCCCATGTCAGGTTTGCTGTCTACCATGTAGTCTGCACCTGTCTCGTTTGGGAGTTCGACCCTATCTCTGTACCAAGCGACTTTATCCAGGTCTACCCATAGGAAAGAAATGAGCCTGCCGCATACTCCTGCGGCAGACTTGCCGCAGATCTGCCGCAGACCTGCCGCAGACAGTCATCTTTTTCACATGCAAATTAGGTCTGCCGCAGACCTGCCGCAGACTTGCCGCATACTTTTTCAGTATGATGAAGAGTCTGCGGCAGGTCTGCCGCAGACTTGCCGCAGACTTGCCGCAGACTTGCCGCATACTCTTTCAGTATGATGAAGAGTCTGCGGCAGGTCTGCTGCAGACTTGCCGCAGACTTGCCGCATACTCTTTCAGTATGATGAAGAGTCTGCAGCAGGTCTGCCGCAGACTTGCCGCATACTCTTTCAGTATGAATATTCATATCTCATATAGACCTGCTGCAGACCTGCCGCATACTCTTTCATATCCAGTACGTGGCAATAAAGTATGCATGTAGATAGAACCAGTGATAAACTGATTGATACTTCATAATCGATATTGGCAATATCGATATTACCAATTAGGTAATACCAATATATATCGATATTACCAATTAGGTATATTCTATTCTCAATTGTATTAACACCATCACATAGATCATTTGAAGTGTATTCAAGAGTAACATTTAAAGTGACACAGGCTCATACACATATATATATACTAAATATGTATATTGTTTCTTGGTTAGTAATCATATAATCAATATCAATATATCAATCTATTGCTAAAACGTGAATGTAATTGTTACATGATCAGACAAAATAATCTATTGGTTATAATAATGGCAAAAGGAAAATAGAAATCACAAAAATGATGTGCATTGTCTTAATTTGCTTAACAAATCATGATAAATGTATTTTTCTGTCACACGTGTAAAGTAATAATGAATATGCATGAGATGATTGGTTTCAATTGGCCCTAGCAAAGTGTTTGGTATGACAGAAGCTAAAAAGACAATTAACAGTGCTAATTAACACAGGAATTTACAAGATCATGGGCTCAGCCTGCAACCTCATATGGTACTGCATGTCCTACAAAATGGCCGCCTATAGCCTTGCTTCAGACTGTATAATTTCCCACTTTTCTGTGGCAGACCTGCCGCAGACTGTTCCTGTGGCCTACTGGTATGTGGCAAGTCTGGAGCAAAGTTTCGCCCTGCCGCAGACCGTTCCTGTGGCATACTAGTATGCGGCAAGTCTGGAGCAAAGTTTCATCCTGCCGCAGATCTGCCGCAGACTGTTCCTGTGGCATACTAGTATGCGGCAAGTCTGGAGCAAAGTTTCATCCTGCCGCAGATCTGCCGCAGACTGTTCCTGTGGCATACTAGTATGCGGCAAGTCTGGAGCAAAGTTTCATCCTGCCGCAGATCTGCCGCAGACTTTTCCTGTGGCATACTAGTATGCGGCAAGTCTGGAGCAAAGTTTCATCCTGCCGCAGATCTGCCGCAGACTGTTCCTGTGGCATACTAGTATGCGGCAAGTCTGCAGCAAAATTTCATCCTGCCGCAGATCTGCCGCAGACTGTTCCTGTGGCATACTGGTATGCGGCAAGTCTGCAGCAAAATTTCTTTCTGCCGCATACTTCGGCATACTCTTTGCCGCAGACTAAAAGTCTGCGGCAGATCTGCGGCAGGTCTGCGGCATACTTTTCACTTTCCTATGGGTATCCCTGCGAGATTGACCTGACAAGCGAGTGTAAAGTCTTCGCCCTTTGATATTGTATCATTAGATGACTGGCTTGCTGTGACTTTAACCTCACCTGCAAAGAGTGAAAGTACCATTAAGTCATGGTTAGGGTACTTTAAATTGGCAACACTGTGACGTATCATGCGAACTCCTTTCCAACTTGCTTTGTACAGAAAATCTCATGAATTTTAATTTTCTTAGTTATTGATGTTGGGGTTGTATAATAACATTTTTTAGTTTAGAACAGATGGGAGGGGAGCTTGTAAGATGAATCACTGAGTTGCCAATTTGTGTTTCATTGATCGCACCTTCAAAAATGCATAACTTTCTTATTTCTATTCTGGTTTTTGCTCAAACTTTCACTGATCTATTTCTCTCGATTCCCAGATTATATTAATACCAACTCAATATCAGGGTAGACTCCCCCTGTAATACATGGATTTAAGTGTGATGTACCATTAACACTTGGTTGCTTACCTCGCCTCACTGCACGGTCGCTCAATTGGCACATGTGTCATTTTGCATAAAACAGGCAACACTTGACGGAAGGATTGCTTTAAAAATAATGGCTTTGCAAAATTACCCTTTTTTGTTCTTGATTACCTCCATGACAATCCTTTCAACACCGGTATAGATTAATCTCGCATTTAAACTTTAAAACAGTTAAAAAGTCTTGAAGCCTTTGGGATATCTATGCCATTATAAATACAAGCCATTAAAAATACAATGTGGGACAGGGAGATTATTTGTGTGCCATATACAGAGTTAAGTTTGGATGTGAATGTAAAATAAGACACACACATGTGCAATTCAATTCAATGAATTCAAAATTAAAATATTTGTTATGACATTCATCATGATCATGCTTATGTACTTCTCTAAATTCTCTTCGATTTTAGCCATCACAATACCAACAAGTTCACTTACTTCTGTCACAAACTGCTCCCTCAAATGCTGGCTCACAAGTGCAGCCCCCATCGACATTACTGCAGTTAGCCCCGTCCACACATGTACAGCTCTCCATACAGTAATCTCCAAAAGTACCATCAGGACAGACTGAAATAGTTGCATTAGATATGAATAGTTAAACAACAGCCCCTTTCTAAATAACAACAATCGTTTAAATAGTATTTTTACTCTGCAATCAGACTACCAATCTCAGTTACGATGGCCACGAACGAAACATGCCTTTCACAACTTGAACCTGAAAGATCCAGACAACCTTCATATTAATTGCTATTTCTCTTAATAAACAGATTATTCGTACCATCAGCAAACTGTAAGCAATCATCAGCAATATCATACTACCAGATTTGCTTCATTTGTTTCTTAAAGCTTTTCTTCAGAAAAGGACAGTAGGAATTCAAGAAATTTTACGTACACTTTATCTAAAAACTCTGTAGATATTAGCATTTCATTTCCCTAGAGAAGGGATGCAGATTTACTATCAAACTATGCTAATTTTGTTATGCTCCTACATATGATATGGCACATAAAGGGTTAACAAGAAATAAAAGAGAATTGGATTATATCTAAGATTTCAACCATAGCAAAGAATACAACTACATAATTTCTCCCAGCATACTCTTTGAAATAACCCTTCAAAATCTTGAACTTCTGTTTGTTTGAATGCAGGATTTATAGTCACAAATTTGATCTGATAACTTTTTTTGAATTGCAATTCTAAGTTATCACTCAATGTGCGAATGCTAAATGTGTTTTCTTAAACCTTAGTAACAACCCTACTCTGTTTATGTTCAGAAATAAAAATCAAGCATTTATATGATGCTCATTCCTTATATGTGTTCACATACTATTTTCACAACGTGTTCCAATGAATCCCGGAGGACAAATGCAGTTGTAATAATTTACAAGGGCAGGGCATCGACTCACTCTCACGAAAATCTACACATTAGATGAAACGGATAATGCATATTTGCGTTTGAATAATCCTTTCAGCATGCTAACATTTAATCGCATATATAACAGCAAAATATTTTCCCCTCAAATGCTGGCATTTGGTAATAATTCAAAGCTCTTGATCAGCATCTTTAGGCAGTAACTTTTCTCCTACTTTTTTGTTGTTGTATAATGCAAATGCTTTAGAATTTTGCAAAGCTTAGTGCCTATTCACTTTCAACAAATTTTAGTAAAATGATTACAATAAAGAGGAATTTGTTAAGACTATAAAAAATATTAAAAAATTGTAAAATTGCATTTGAAAATTGAAACTTCGAGGCCCTGAATTATAGGTGCCATCTAACTTTCAACATGAAACCACATGGATCTTAAGTTTGAAATTCTATGAATCAATAGAAAATATATTATGCTCTTGTTAACAGTATAAATAAACAGCTCAGCTTTGAATTGTTAAAATCACATAAAACAAATATAATTTGATTATTTACCAAAGATTCTTTGATGGTACAAAAGAAGATACATGATTAAATATATTCTGTGTGAAAGAATATTTTAAGTACTAATAATTGAGTGAAAATTTGGCCTCAGTGTCTTTAAATCATTTCTTGTCATTTACTGGTATAAAGGACAGTTCATAGTGTTTATATAAAGTAAAACATATTTATTATCTTTCATGAACATATATCATAACAAGTAAAACAACTATGTTTAAACTATGCTCAAATTTTCCACAAACAGACGATTTATTCTTCAATAAAAAGTTGATATTTTTGCACTGGTCAGATGTGAATTAGTATCATCATGCACAATGTTTCTACTGAATATGTGATGGTATCAAAATAATTGTGAATGAGGACCAGTTGTGTGCAAATTTGCATAAGATCTGCACTATACAGAAATTCAATTTTCAAAAATGACACAGTCGCCTGTAGAGTTGGAATAATATTTGTCTTACCTTTTAAAAAAAAATGACTGTGGAAATCTGGTTATCATTGATAAAGTTTACATCTTCGCAGAACTTTATTGGTTAATCTAAAGAGTCATCGAGATTGATCAATAATGTTCAGAGAAGATAAAAACTTTATCTATCAAGAAAAAAAACCATATTGCCACAGTCAATTCATGAAAGGAGTTATGAACATAATATTCCGACTTTATGGGCAACAATGTACCATATCGTTCATCTTAATCATGATTTTGGAATTATTATTGTGGGTGGATTGGTACAAACCCTCTGCGCAAACCCTTTAATTTCTCCCTGTCTATCCAGGCATGCAGACACATGTGTAATTAGCATTACCGGGATTCATTAACTGGTTTGTGCAGGTCGCACCATTGACACATGGGTCTTCAGGACAAGGCAACTAATATCACAGCCACATAGGAAATGGGGATAACAGGATATATACATGTAGATTAAAAATATATATTATGTTTCCTACATATATGCACCTGATACATACGTGTACTTACATTTATTACATTTTATCTGCACATGTGTATATTGCTTATTCTTCATGCTTTTTCTTGGAGACCCCTGTCAGAATAATTCCTCTTATTTCAAGATTGTTTCCACTACAGGTTTCAGCTCTTGGGTATTCTAAAGAAGTGTATTTGAAAGGGATAACTAAGCTGCATGATATGTTACCAAATTCACAGTGAGTTCCGTTGAATCCATTTGGACATGAACATGTGTATCCATTGACCAAGTCCATGCAGGTTCCTCCATTCATACAGGGGCCGCTCGAGCACTCATCGATATCTGGACCAAAAGAAAAATAGAGTGAAATATTTATGTTAGGTTGGCTTCATATCTTATCCATCTCATTTGTTTGTTTATTGATAGCCCATTAAATATACAAAAGAATATATCAAGCCCTGCAAATGCCATCAGTCATATCATATCACGCATTCCTGAGTGTGCAGGGAATGACTGAAATAACCGCATTCATACTAAACACTGTTTCGACGTTTAAGACTAAAAATATTGAATAAAAGCCAAATGAATTCAGTAGAAAAGTTTTTAATTGCTGAGAAGTGAGTATTGAAAAGAAAAGAAAAAATCTCAAGGTACAATGTCTTCCTATAATTAAACAAGATCACATGATCGGATACAATTATCACATTAATAATATTTGTTCGAAATTTTCTCGCAATATTGGTTTACTTTGACACATGCGACACTTTATTACTTTACGAATTTTATTTTTGATGTAAAATGCCTTTATTTTATCCCATGTTATGTATTGTATTATTGTCTGGGCTAATCCTTATCCTTCAAAATTAATTAAATTACACCGTCTTTAAAAAAAAAGGTATTACGCATTTGCTCAAATGCATACCATCTGGCCCCATCACGACCAATTTTTTATAAATTTAAAGCGCTTAACGTTTTTAATATGAATCGATTAAAATGGATATAATTATGCATCGTTACTTTTTAGATATATTTCCGGAATACTTTTGAATATGTTTTCTTTAAATGTCCTTGTCCACAATTATAATACTAGACAAAACCAGTAATTCCATCAATCAAAGGTCACATCTCACTCTCTTGTTAAGTCTATTCGGTTTGTTGGTCCCATTATATTGAAATACATTTTCCCCCTTAATACGTAATACTCAATTAGGAAATTCAAAAGGATAAAAAGAATTTGGGACTGGAAAGGTTCTTTCAGTAATGTAGGAAGGGGCCCCTTTACATAGTCACCAATGTACCTTTGTTAGTTCGCATCATGTTATCAAATACAAACTACATACTCATTGATCTCAAATCCTTCAAATGTTTAAAATGTCATTTCAACACATATTGTTGTGCTACCAGTTTGGTGTTCATAGCCATTAGTACACATGCAGCTGAAGCTACATGGCATATTCATACAAATGATTGCTGTATCATCACATGAGCATGGACCAAGGCACTAATCAATATCTGCTCAGAAATTAAATCCCAGCATAATTATTAAGCAAGATCAATCTATAACAATCTATATCCATTCACAATGTAGGCACACATTACTCCATCCAACACAAGAACCCATTGGATTATCCAGGAAAGGAAAAATCATTTCATTTGATCAATGACCTGTTTAAATCAACATGACCGTTCATATTCAGAAATATTAAAGAAAACTATGATAAGATCAAGATTTCAAAAAGTTTATCATGATTGAGTTGAACAGGTGAACTATACGAATGAAGTAAAGATAAAGATATTTTGTACATGTACAAATTGTATGTAATTCCTTTAAACAATATTGAAAGGATATTTTGCACCCAAAACCCTTGAACCGCAAATTTACCACTTCTGGTTTATACCTTGGCTTGTATGCATGTATAGATAACTTTGACTAAAGTTGCGTTTGATTTTAAATAAGAATATTATCCCCAAGGAATAAAGTTTTAAAATGAAAATGATAGTCAAGCAGGCTATTTCTTCAACTTCAAAAATTTCTTTTAATTTCAAATTAATAATCCTATTTGCATAGTGAATGTGAACGTCAATTAAATTATAATAAAAGCTTATAAAATGAAGCTATATCAAAGAATATGTTGATAATTTCATGAAAACTACAGGCTTTTCTACCTTTTGTGGCAAAATGAACATCTACATGAATATTCTTCTATTTCTAAATAAATATTGAGGACCTTGAAGAAGCATCTGAGAGATGATAAACAGACCTGAACAAAAGCTCAAGAACGTTTCACGAATGACAGGGATTAGCTTGTACAAATCTCATACGTTTATAAAAACTTGCAAGACTAACTTTGATTCATATGTTCACAGTTTCAAGTACGCATATGTACACAATGAAGGTAACCTCTAAAAAGCAATCACCAAAATAAAATAATTATCTTTTATTGGCTTTTTGGCAAAATAATAATAATAATAATAATAATAATTACATTGAAGTGAAATACTAATATTTCTATTAAATTTAGTGTAATAGTTAGGAACAATTGTAAGCCGTTCTGAAAAACTTGCGATGAACTTACCTAATGTAGTGGTTGGTCCCATCGCTAATTTTGTTTAAAGTGATGTAAAGAGAAAAGAGAGAGCAAGAGAGAGAGAGAGAGGGAGAGAAAGTGGGGAGTGACAGTTGAGAAAATTTTAAAACAAATAAGACTTGGTGCTATATTAGGCATGTTTTTTTTATTTGAAGTCATTGGACAACTCTCGGAAGTATACTTTTTTAAATTAGTAAACCGATCTCAATCAAATTCCACGAAAATTGATATTATTATGCAACTAAATTAGGACATTAATTTTTACCATATTTCACCCTGTTATGAAACAGATTAGGCAAAAATATTAATCAGCAGACCTTCTTTCTTACGTCAAAGGCATTTGAAAATTTAAAGAATTTTACAATTTTTCTCAGATTTTTCTTCTTCTTTATATCCATGACCTATCCATGACCTATTTCATAATTCTCTATAAACTCTCACATCCGCTCATAAATATGGATATACTCCTTCATCAACTACCAGAAAGAGGAAATTAATGTTTCCCATAATGATGAGTTTATTACAACTAATGAATCGTTGTTTGGAAGAGGAAAACATTGTGTTTAATCCATTGGCACAGAAAGATATCGAAAATTTTCTCATTCTTTATCAGATTAAAAAGAAAATCCACTAATGTGTTTCTCTCATTCTCTACCTTGATGTAATCAAAGTTGTTGCCAGGATAGACTTCTATTATACAAGGTCAAATTCGCCCAATCCTTGAATATGCTACTCAAGTTTGGAGCGGAGGCCTCACTAGTGCACAAAAACAACGCATAGAAAGATTACAAAAACGTGCATTGAGAATTATCTTTAGAAAGGATTACCATAGTTACGCAAACGCTCTTACTAAATCGAAATTACAAACATTGGAAAGTCGTCGAAATGACCTATGTGTTACCTTCTTTAAAAAAACTCTATCATGCACAGACCAGTTCAAACAATTTATACCCCAAAGAGCACACAATAGAACTTTGCGAAGAACTAACAAGATTCCTGAACCCAGGTGCAAAACTAAACGTATGCAGAATAGCCCAATCCCAGATTTGATCCGTTTGTATAACAAAAGTTTTTTATGATTGTATTTAATATACTTTGAAACAAATTGAATTGTCAAATTGCAATTTCATATTCCTTAGTATATAATTAATTACCAAGTTTGTCAATGTATTTTTTATGACATGAAGAATGCGATGCATATCTATATTTATATTTCAATATATCTAATGTTTACCTAATAATATTCATATTTGTCTTGCAATGTATCTTTGTATTTTATCAGCATGTACATAATTGTTCTCCCTCTCTGTCCATCTGTCCCCTTTCTCCACCCCTCTCTCCCTCTATCTCTCTCTCTCTTTCTCTCTCTTTCCCTCTCTCTCTCTCTTTATCTCTCTTTCTTTCTCTCTCTCCTGCTTTCCTATCTCTCTTTCTTTTTTAACTCAAATTTTTAAATTGAAATATTGTATAAGATTAATGGTATATAGTATATACACGCTCTTCATACTTATGTAGATTGTAGTGTGACATCTTGAAATGTATACTTGCTTTTTCCAGCAATTTACTAATGTGCAATTCAGTTACTCTTTACTGTGATATTTCTTGAAATGTATAATTGTCTTCACCATCAATGTTTTATTCATGCACAATTCAGTTACTTGTAACTGCGATACATGGAAATGAATCAATAAATACCATTTATCTATCTATCTATCTATACAAGGTCAAATTGCATTTTGCACATAAATCTAGGACCTTGATCATTTTTTTTAATTCTAAATTTCGAACACTTTGCAAACTAGTAATTTTGCTATAATATCTTATTTCATTGCTATGGAAATGTAAATTAAAGCTGCATACCGTGTTAGCACACTTATAATAAATACCTACAATTCCAACAGATAAAAAACTGAATTTTGTCTACTATTATATTTCAAGAAAATTAAGCAATTTCATCTCTCTAGAATAAAACTGTGATTATGATAAACAATTAACTTACTTGTTTCTCCATTTGTTGCTCCAAACAGAAAACCTACATATCGGGAAAGAGAGAATAAATGATTTTATTTGACTCTATCACACAATAAAATTACAAAGTACCACAGGGGCGGATCTAGCTTTTTGCTAAGGGGGGGGGTTTGACCAAAATAATGACGAGCATCGTCCACGAGCCGCGAAGCGGCGAGCCGATTTTTTTTTGGGGTGTTTATTTGAACCCCGTAAATGATGTTTTCCTGGCATCTATTAACACAATGGAGACCATAAAAAGCAGTGCATGATAACGTCTTTTTAAATCAAGTAACAGTTTAATACACAGTTATATCCGGAGTTATCATGTGTTTGGTTAAGTTACCAGATGAGTTGAATATCTTCTCACAATATTCGCACTTGAAAGGGTTTCTCTCTACAGCGTGCGTTCTTTTTTCTTTCTTTTTTTCTTTCTTTTTTTCTTTTTTTTTTCCTTTTTTTTTTTTTTTTTTTTTTGGGGGCCGCCCAAGGGGGGGGGTTTAAACCCCCTAAACCCCCCCGTAGATCCGCGCCTGTACCATCTCTATTAATTGTATCGTAAATGTTCAAGAGTCTAATTATATTCACCGGGCTGTGCTCACAAGTGCTCTATGGTAATTTCCCCAAGTTTAAACTACTTAACTTTAACTTTGGACCAAACATTATACCTACCCCTAACCTTAACCCTAAATGAGAAATTATAGTCTGGAGCAATTGTCAACTGAGCAAATGTTGGACCACTGCCATTTTGATGTAGTACATGGAGGTGCACAAGTACATATATTTAATACATGATGTCCCTGATAAACAAATCCCAAGTTTATGGGTAAATTACTCAATATTTTCCTAAATTATGTTTTAGTTAATGTATACGTCATGATCACAAGAAGTAAGAAATGTACTCTCCTTTCACATGTCATACAAAGCATGATGAATAAATCACACATGGGCGCTATCAGAGAGTCTGAAGTGGAATTGTCAGTAGCCCATTTGTCCAAAATAAGTAGGTGGCTGTTACCTTTTGTTCATTATGGTTTTCGTAAAAAAGAAGAAAAGAAATGATTTGGAATTATCAACTTCTCAATATCAACATCAATATAAAGTTGATGTGTTTGTTTTTCCATATGACAGGATGACGCTCAAGATGGAAGGATCAGGCTTGACTAAGCGGGCAGCACAATTTGCAATCGCTATTTTGTTTGAGAAAATTAAAAAAGATTTGGAATCAATTAGTAATTTGCCGATGATCAGGTGTCTATGTTCTGGGACACAATGAACTGTGAATACTAGATTAGGAATAACAAACCTGTCAATATGAGCAATAAACACAGATACCTTCCACCTCTCCAAACCATTTTGATGATCTTCTATCGTGCACTCCTGTATCATAACGAAAAAGAAGAAGAGAAAACAGCTAGATATAAATATTCAAGTTTTTAATTCTTGAGAATATAACATATTGAAGCTTGCATCTAAAAGCATTCAAGGAAGGCCTGTATTCATCCAGTTGCCACCTTTTATTCTTGAGTTACGAAAAGCAGGGGGGAGGGACATCATATTTACAAGGGGTATGAATAATTTAGCTGTTCACTGTACATGTACTTTTATTTGATCCACTAGGCAAAATACTTTTTACACAATTATTTTACAGTTTAGCTCCATTTATAATTGATTTCAATGTTGGCAGCATGAAATATACAGTTCTAACTTTATTCGTGTAGCACATGTAGCAATTACTGATTAGTGTCCCTTGCACAGTAAATGTGTTTGTTTATTTATTTGTACTTTTCTTCTATTTGTGAAATAGTGAAATTGCTAGAAAAATTTAGGTCTTTAGTCTTCGGCACAGTTTTTCACTATAAAATATCATAATGTCTATGATTAAGTTGAATGAATCGGTGTACTAAAAACACAAACAGACCGCAAAGACCTAAAATGTTCCATCACAAATACAGATCATTTTCAGCTTCCTTGATATCTGTTTATCCAGTGTGTAATGTACAATATACTTGTCCATGTTTCAGCAGTTACTTGGGGAAGAAATACATTTCAAAAGAATCGGTAAATTACACCAATGTTGGGTTTAAAAGGAAACATGCATTATACGTATTAGGTTTAATGAACCCCACATTTTGTAAAATATACCCAATGCGGGGCAAAATTATCGCACAGTTGGGTATTAGTCCTATTTCACGCTATAAAAATGCATCTCAATTGTTTTCAACCCAGAATTATGGGTAAAATGTTATCCAACCTTTATTTTGTACAGTTGTATTCACACCACATCGTTACATCAGGGCTGCCAACTCTCACGCAATCTGCGTGAGTCTCACGCAATTCACCCCATTCTCAAGCTCTCACGCTGATCATAGGAACTCTCACGCTGAACCCCGAAAATAGAAACTAAAACAAAAACATATCTATTATATCGGATATTCAATATCCCTGCCGAAAGTTTCAACATTTTTTCAACCACACATGCGCAAAGCTAAACCATCAATGCAAATTGGTTTCGGTTTGCCGCGCAAAGACAAGATAGTGAATTGCGATTGGCTTATCCTGCGTGTGCGAGTGACGTCGTCACTTTACTATGAAGCGGGGTTTTTGTGCGAGACACGACAAGCGAGTGTCGATGCCATGGCCTGTCATCGCTGTACATCGCACCCGGCCCCCAGCCCGACCCGGCCCGGGTGGCTCAGTGTTTGCGATCGGATAATGGGCCTGGGCCGTCCTCTTTAGCCCTCTACGACCAGATCGGCCATATGGTACAGTAGGTACTTCAGGCTTCAGCCGGTACAGGTGAGTTTAAACTCTTGTCTTGAAATATTGAAATTCATGGTTTCGATCGTTTATACGAGAGTAAGAATGATTTTGGAAGGGTGCTTGTATATAATTGATATGGCAGTTATATTAACTATGTTCTGTGTATTCTATTGAGAACGAATTTTGATTAAATTTTTTTTCTCCAAAAAGAGTGTGTTGAGAGTGGTACTTTAGTGACAATTTACAAGAATTGTAAATACAGGGGCGCCCCAGGGCTGTGTCATCTCCCCCGCGCTCTTCTCCCTCTACACAAGTGACTGTCTATGTAATGTAGGAGAGTGCAGCATCATCAAATATGCGGATGATACTGTTATCGCAGGTTATCTTTCTGAAGATGTAGACCCATACGTTAAGGTTATAGAATGATGAGTTTGTTAAATGGTGCAATGACCACTTCCTAATACTAAACGTAACTAAAACAAAAGAGATCATAATTGATTTTCGCCGAAATCCCTTTGATCATACCCCGATTTTGATAAATGATACTCCTGTAGAACAAGTTACAGAGTACAGGTATTTAGGTACTACTATCTCAAAGTCACTTGATTGGACTAAGAACATTGTAGACATCCAAAAGAAAGCCAACAAGAGACTATACTTTATTAGGGTAATGAAAAACTTAAGAGTAGATAGTAAGTTGATAGAACTGTTCTTGAAGTCCCTCATTCAGAGTGTCCTAACCTTCAACCTAATTTGCTATTATGCAAGTGCTAAAATTGCTGCCAAGAAACTACTCGAACGTCCCAGAAAGGCAGCAAAACGTATCACAGGAGCCGATCTAACATCCATAGAAGATCTGTATCAGAAAAATGCCCTTTCTAAAGTAAAACAAATCATGCATGACCCCTCGCACCCACTGAATGAGCACTTCAATTATAACAGATCTGGAATACGCCTGTGCACACCACGAACCCAACGTGCACGTTTCCGAAGATCCTTTATCCCCGACTCCATCCATCTTTTCAATTCCAAAGCAAAACGTGTTTGATTACTATGAACCTACCATGTAATGTATCAATATAAATGTAATATAATATAAATTTCAAACATATGCCATGAATACTGCATCCAACTATCTACTAACGATTGAGCCAGTAAGTACAATTTATGTGTCATCAATAAACTTAACAATAATAACGATGCCGGTATTAATTATACCACTGAAAAAGGTAATCGATAATAATAACAATAATAATAATAATAATAATTTATGTATTTATTATAATTTTAAGATTTACTATGGGATAATCAATGAATATTAAATAATTTAGCTTCATATTTTGTAAAATGGAATCTGATATTACCTCTATAACCACCATATATACCGTGGCTTACTCACATAATATCTCATTCAATATGTATGTTTATCATAATGTGTATGTTTATCACTGTTCTGTAATATTTCATTTATATATTTGTATTGTAATACTCTGTAACCAGTGGAAACCAAATTTCCTGTAAAGGACAATAAATTATTATACTTATACTCATATACTTATTTGAATCCTGCCTTATGTACTTGTGGAATCAGGGTTAAAGTATGCACCAGATTGCACCATTTCAATTGCAAAATTGTAAAAGCTCCCTACCGTGCAAGGGGGGACACCCCCCTTCCACACCACCCCCCCCCCCCCCCCCTCGGGCGCTTCGCGCCCTCGGGCTTGGTCGCTTCGCTCCCTCGCAATGTCTCACTCCAAACTCTTTCCAAAGGTTGGCAGCTCTGCGTTACATGTATCTAATAATGTTACGGAGACTTACCTCAATCTCTCACATCTATCTGCATATCAATTTGCACGCTAATATAAGGCCCTATCGTAGCCAGTCCGGCATTAGATACGGCTCTCCATAGAAACCACGTCATGAGTATCAGGGGACCTTATATATGCTGTCTGCAAAGCTGATGACATTTGCTCAGGGCATGCAGCAAAGTCTCGGCGGAGGCAGGGTCATTATGACGTTTTATACATTGGGTTCAAGAATGTAGCCAATGAGAAGCGTCGAAGTGGATCGTGTGTGCACATCTAAAAGTCCCTAATGAAATCGACAAGTCTCGTTCATTATCCTACCGTGCCGTGCTAACGCTTGAAGCGGGCTAGCACGCGCGGCGGCCATTTTACACTTCCAAGAGCGATACGGCTCACAATACGTACTAAAAGGCTGTATTGTCTGACCATTTTTCATTACCTGGGATGTTTCGCTTCAGTTTTTATTATTATAGGAGGCCTTAGAAGTGAAATGAAGCCCCTTGTTTGTATTATTCACTAGAAAGAAAATATACAAATGCAGAATTAATCGTACAAGATGCACGTTGAAGTTCCTCCTGCTGAACACTTTCCCAAAGTCCTCGAAGGCTATCCCGTTTCCTCTCCCTCCCTCCCATCTCTCTCTCTCTCTCTCTCTCTCTCTCTCTCGAGTCTCGATATTAATGTTCATTTTACTTTAAAATTGTCAGCCAATTATTTTTGAATATATAGTACCCTCTTCTTCTCTTGGTACTTTTTAATGCATTGCAATTCTCCTTTCTCTTTTTTTTAAACTGTCTCTCTCTTTCTAACTGTCTCTCTTATTCTAACTGCTTTCTCACTAGTGTACCTTTTATTCTCTCCCCCCCCCCCCTCTCTCTCTCTCTCTCTCTCTCTCTCTCATTCTAACCGCTCATTGCACTCTATCTGAAGTCGATCACAAGGTCCGCGGTTCGAGACCCACAACGGCACTAATGTCCTTTGCCAAGACATTGATCTACATTTGCCACATTCAACCCAGGTGATGTAAATGGTACCTGGCAGGAATTTATTCTTTGAAATGCTAGAGCGCCGTAATGGCGGCACAGCTAAAGTCGGGGTAATAATCTCCAAGTTTGGAAGCGCTTAGTGATTCTAATAAGCGCTCTATAAACCTGAGTTTTATTATAATAATAATTATTATTATCTCTCTAATTCTAACTGCTCACTCTATCTCTCTCATTCTCACCGTATTTGTGTTTCTCTCCCCCTCTTTCTAACTGCTCTCTCTCTCTCTCTCTCTCATTCTTTATGTGTATGTCTTTCCAACAGCTCATGCACTCTCTCCCTAACTGTGCTCTATCTTTTATCCGTTCTTCTATCTGCTCTCTGTCCTTCTAACTTTCTTTCTATGCATAATATTTTTCCCCTTCGTACATATACACACTACATCAGAAGGTTTATTTTTAGGGTGGGTGACTGTAAAAAGTGTTCCAGTATTTTTAATTAAATGATAATAAATTGATCATGTGACATCTTGACATCTGTTCAAAAAATTGTCTTCCTTTGTGGTAGTTTAGTACAGTTATTATCTATATAGGGCCTATAACAGGTGACCCGTGAAGGAATGTAGGAAGTTCAGATACTTCCACAGTTCTAGAAGAATAAAGACTACTAGAGTAAACTGATGGGCCGTGAGAGTCTGAACACAATAAGCGAGTTCGTAAATAGCTCTGGACCGCATGACCCCAAAATATCCACAGATCTTAAGGCCCGGTCACACAGGAAGGACGCATGGGGAACGCACGGCCAGCGCATGGAAAATTTGCAATTTTGGCCAGTGCGTTGTCGTGCGCCCAACTTTTGTCGAAGATACAGCTAGCTGACACCAAATGTATAGCGTGTTGCTAGCGCGCTGGACGCATACAGGGCGCACACAGGGCGCACACAGGGCGCACACAGGGCGCACACAGAGCGCACATGATAACAACTTCCACGAATGCACAGCGTGTTGCTAGCGCGCTGGACGAATGGTCCACGCATGCACCGCGTTCTACGACGCACGGCCAGCGCATTGGAAATCGGAAAAGGCCGTGTGCCTAACTTTTGTCATAATTTGGAAAAGCTACCGAGCTGACACAAAATGCACAGCGTGTAGCTAGCGCGCTGTGCGTATACAGGGCGTGTGCTCCGCGCATGTCTGGCGCTGGTCTAGCGCGCTCCACGCATGTCTGGCGTGCCTTTGGCGTGTATATTCATGCGTCGAGCTCGGCGCACGTTTTTGAGCATGCTAAAAAAATCCCGACGCACACAGCGTATGACGACGAATGCATAGCGTGGGTCCAGCGCGCTCGACGAACGAGTAACGAGTGATGACGCACGCCTAGCGAACGACAACGCACTGGCCAAAATTGCAAATTTTCCATGCGCTGGCCGTGCGTTCCCCATGCGTCCTCCCTGTGTGACCGGGCCTTTAGACACGATGGATACTTCCCACCTGTGCATTTTAGAATAATCACTGCCAAAGTGATGTGGGTGCTTCACGAATAGCTTTTGTTTGCCTCTTTAGAAGAATACTTCCCCCTGTGTATCAGATAAATGTACTGTTGGTGCAAAAATGAATACTGATTACATAACTTTCATTAGCACGATCCGAGTATTCGTCTCAATGGTTCTACAATTTGGGTACGAATGACCTTTATCTGCCCATGCACAAATCCTAATTACGAACTCGCTTATTTGCAACGAAGTTCAACTTAAAGTGAAAAGTGTCAATGCTTCTCGACGTTTTACTAATTACTTATTGTATTCATATGCATAAACTTCAATAGAGTCACTCATACTGTAGTTAGCATGACGTTAAATGGGGGTAAATCTATGATAAATATACAAATAATACCCTTTTCAAGTAAGACACTCGTTGTTAACTTTAGTTTAAGACGTTATCGTGAATGTCAATTTCAAGTTACAATTAATAAGATAATATTAATTATGACTATAGAAGACTAAACGTTAGGAATTAAATCTACTAAGTCTATAGTCAAAATCTACTCCAAAATATGCATTGGATTGCTATAAATTTTAGTATAGATTATCAGCAATTGAAATGATCAGAATCAGATTGAATTGCGTTTCCATTGGCATTATGCCATACGTGATAAGTACATTAAATACAACACATGGGACTACACAGAGCGCTAGACGTGAACTACTTCCAACTTCCAACCTGCTTTTAAAATACATAGAACACATAGTTGAACTTTCGAATGTAATGTCCGTCAACATATTTTATAATACTGGTTTGAGCAATTAATGGCAGCACATGCAGGCATTTTCAACGATTACATTCCTCAAAACAAAGTTCAGAAACAGAACCTGCAGTCGAATTGTACACAAATCTGTATTCCAACCCTCTCGCACGTCGATTTTTCGGAAGTGCAACATGGCAGACCCACGAAGTCAGTTCTGTGAGCCAATAGTGTGGTACGGTATGTCACTGAAACAGCTCCCGTAGGATTTGTGTGCCAAAGTTGATTTTGTCTTGCATTTTTGGATTCATTGGGGTCCAAGCTATCAGAAATTGATGGGGTTCAAATTTTCCCGAAGACACCAAACTTCCTATTGCGCGTTATATATGCCATTTTGGCGCCCAATATGGACCCCCCAGGAAATGAAGGAGGGGTCTGAAAATTTGAACCCCATCATTTTTGGCCAATTGGGACCCTTTTGAAGCCAAAACAGGAACAAACAAAAATCAACTTTGGAAAAAAAATCCTACGGGATTACATACTATACCGCACTACAATGAAATATCCAGGTGTAGAGGTCAGTGCCGTGAATAGTAACCTGCGTGCAGTGCATATTCACCAATTCACTCACAAGCTTGTATTATTTGTATAATTCAGAAGGTGCGCAGTTATCGTAATTATTTTTAGTGCGCATTTCCTCAAACTCCCAAGCGACGTGAGGCTTTTTGTATGACATTCATATTTATCGTACTTCATTTAAATCAAGAGTTGTTATTCCTGGCTTCCTAGGTAAATATAGTATTTATTCGCCTCTTCGTGCTTTTGTTTGAGAGTACTCGTTCTAATTTTTTCCCCTCATATCTCCTCAAACTACAACGACGTAATGCCTTTTATCTGAGATGTATATCAATCATACCTTAAAAGATGCTCATTTTGCAAGTAAATATTCAATATATATTCCCTCGTTTGTTACTCTGTTATCATAATTATATTTCCGCGGTCATTTCCTCAAACTATAGCGATATGAGGCGTTTGTAAAAGACCTAAACTATTATATCTCTTGAGATTTTAGGTGAATAGTGGAAATTCTCTCCTAGATGTTTCAAAATTCATACTTTATTGATGATTATTAATAATAACTTATCCAACTTATATTAATACGTACTTAAGTTTTAAGAGAGGCTTACCATATTACAAGCCACGCTTTTCAATAAGCACCTCATTTTCACATGTCACATAAAAATCGTTTTACCTTAAATAATGTTTAAACTGTCAAATTTTGCAAAGATGTCATATTCTCCATTTTTTAAAGATAATGTTTGATTTCTGTATACATTTTAGCATGTGAAATAAATAAATTCAATCCAAACTGATAAGTCATAACGAACGACTGATCGCCATTTCCCACTAGACATGTGCAGGGTGTGTGTGTGTGTGGGGGGGGGGGGGGAATCGGCCCCATCTGCACCCAAGCAAGCATATAATTGTATTCAAGGTATTTACCCCCTCCTTCTCCGTATGTCCCATTTCTCTCCATTGTGAAATGTAAATTAATACCTTGTCCTTGAATTGACCCTTTATCAAATGTTCTAACAGTGTAACAGTAAAAGCTATAAATTTGTTTGCGCAAGAAAAATTGTGAAGACCCACAATTCGATATTTGTTTATTGTTGTTTCCTTTAGAATAAATCTAGAGGCTTTGAAAATCACGAAGAAAAATCTCCCTTTTCACTCTGTTTAATGTGCCCTTGGAAATATTATTAATGTAATGTTTACATTTTTATTTATTAACAGTGGGATCATTAGTCAAGAACACGATACACAGTGCACAGAACACAATGCATAAGTTAATCAGATCCAGGATTGCCTTTATTCTGTACTTGCATATATACACACGCACCCACGCAGGCACACATAAAAATTGCAAATGAGAACGCTACAAGTATGGCATTGCTGTTACCCAAATTACCCAATTAGATCATTTTTATCACGAGAATGATGCTATCTGTCATATGCAACTCATACCGTCTAACCTTTAAATACGCATAGTAGTGGGCTCTCGTGGGTAATTCGACACCATTCGGGTGTTAACCAATAACAGGTATTGTCAATATTAACCACCCATTCTCTCATATGGTAAAGTCGGTATCCTAATTTTTCCTCACCCGAAGACTCTGCTAGAGACTAGGGAGTATTTCTTGGTGGGACTTCGGCTTGCTGTGTGCAGACTTGTACACGCTAGGAAATGCCCCCTTCTCAAAACATGAAATGGAAGCTGTAAATCTATCCGGCTTGGATAGATATCGCGTAGTTCCGTATACATCTTTCTGTGTACAGTGCTTGCAACTTTACCAAGACTGGGCCAAATTTCTTATCATGTTTAATAATGATTCCAGACCCTTGCCATACACACCAATACTTATATGCTAGATGATCAACCTTCTCTGATCTATTCCACAACGTTTCTTTCACAATGTAATCAATTCAATTCAATTCAAAGGAACATTTATTTTCTTCCAAACAATACAATTTATAAGTAGGAACATAAATATAATTAAAAAACTTGTATTACAAGGAAGAAGGCGCAAAACCCGAAAAGCATAGCTTGTAGTGGGTACGCCCGAATACATAAATACAATTATACATTATAAATGGGAGAACGGAAGAAAGGAAGAAAGGGATAGGCAAAGAGGAGAGGAGGATAGAGAGCTTGGAGAAAGAGAACAGAAGAGAGGAAAAGAAGAGGACTGCAACATAGTATCAATGGAGTGTATGACATGCATAAACAACCTAATGGCAAGATATAGGTGAAGAGTGTAGTGTTGAAATATTAGACTGCATATATATTTACTTCGTTACAAGTACATGCATTTATACAACATAGGCCTATACACACATACATGTATGTTTACATAATTATTTACATAATTATACACATGCATACAACACATATATATATATACTTATACATCCATATACATCCCTTATACAATATAAATACACACTCGTCAGCCTAACTGGGTAAAGGGATAAAAATTATGCATTGTAATTTAAAATGATACATTTTTTAAGCTTCCAAAAGAAGCTTAACAGAGATACAGATTTCCTCATAGGTTCAGGTAAATCGTTCCAAAGCTTAGGACCGGTTAATCGGATATTATTTTGAAAAATACGTTAATGGTGTTTAGGAATATAGATTTCTTTAGATGATCTGGTACCATACTTATGTATATTTGAAACACGTTGGAATTGGCCGCAGAAATGAGAAGGTAGTTGTGAGTGTAGACATTTATATAATAATGTACATTGTTGAAGTTTATTTATATCTTCAAAACGAAGCAACTTAAGAGATTATATAAATCGCATGAACAGAACTGGTCTATACCTTTAATGGTATTTTCACCAAGTCTGGTGTCAGCTAATTATGATTCCCCACACATGGAAACTGACGACCCGCTCACTTGAATGTAGATATTCATTGATTTAAAAAACTAACTTTATTTTCATTATTGCAAAGTTGAAACTTTGATCCGACAAGATTATCAAAATTCAATGCTTGGAAACATTTGAAGTAATGATTATTATAAATTACAAAACGCTTAAATACAGCCCCGGCATAGCACCTGAAGAGCTCTCCGAACGATGTCCCATGACATCTCACACATTTTCAGAGCCTGTGTTTTCATCTTCTGCTGAGTTCTTTCTCTTACTTCACTACCGTCAGGCTAAATGTATAATCTATTGCCTCACTCTAAACCCTGCGCATGGTTTTATTTTGATGACAAATGCAGCGCTACAAAAATAAAGGAATATGTTGCTTGTAAACAAAATAAGACGCCATTGTATATTCAGCTGCACACACCACGGTATGTTCGGCGTTTCAAGAGGGAACAAATGCCGTCCTTAATATCATTCCGGGGGTTTTCAATTTGAAAGTCTGGTTTCTTTGATTGTTAATTAACCCCTATCCTGTGTATTTACAAGCTAAAGATTTTAGTTATCAGAATCGGGTCATATCCTTTTTTGAATGGTTTGACATGTCATTACATTTATATACACTAAACTCATTATAATTTGACAAATAATAGCTTTGCAATTATGTTCATTCTTTATGGGATGTCGTCTGCTTCGGCAGTATTGGTCCATATAGTGACGTCATTAAAACGTCGTTATTTTTCCGGCGAATCTCTCGTATATCCCAGCAGCTATGGAGGTGGTTGTATCTGTATTTGTATAAATCACCCGATATGTAGTTGACCTAAAACTTGTACGATGGCCATCTATTAGCTTACCAGTTTCTAGTGATACATTAGTTGACATATTTGTGATTTTCTTTGAATTTCTCCTTTAACTTCCAAATATTGAAAACTATAAAATATCGAAATCAAAATCATAAGATTGAACAAAGAAGTTAAAATAAAGAAAAGCGAGCATCCCCATGTATCCATCCATGCGAATTAAGGCCAAGAAAAGAGATTTTTCCTGCTGGAAAAAAATTGACCATCAATGGCTACAGGAAGAATTGTCTTCCCCCTTTCGCCTAGGTCCGGATACGCTTCCATTACTTACTATATTTATTTTAAACAAATCTAGAAATCGACAAGTAATAAGTTGTGACGGTTTGTGATATAACATAAGTCAATCTCCATATTGATCTCTCTCTCTCTCTCTCTCTCTCTCTCTTTCTCTCTCACGTTATACTATTTGAAAATTAAAATACAAAAAAACTATATTGCCATTTTCCTGTTCAAAATTAAAAACTCCCGTTTGCCCTTCACTGGCCTGCTCCTCACGTCAACTTACGCTTTTTTTCTGAAAACTATTCTGGTACAAATTGCAATTATTACAATTTCACATTATAGTTTGATGGCAAATATAAAGCAAAATATTTCCTCACTGTGCAACAATTACATTTTCTACTCAGACAATAATTTTAAAGAACCCTAGTGTCGCTCTTGTATATCATGAATTCGTATTCCCCTTCGACAAGGTCATTATTCACAGTCTGATTCATAGGTTTAGACGGTTGATATTCGTGGTATGAATGGTCTACTTGTTGGTTTCCTGTGCTTGTTGTTGAATGTGCTGCCGGTAACGGGTCTGTGCACATACGGTTAGTCGTGGTGAAGCCTGCCGAAGCAGTCGGGGAACTCCTGTTCCTTCGCCGTCGAGATCTATGGACCAGAAAAGAAGAGGATACCAAGGGTAGTGAATTATTTGGACTTAGAGAGGGAATGAGGGTTAACTTGTCACATGTGATTTATTCAGAAAATAGAGAATTATAACCTGTTTGTGCGACTGTCATTCACTTTTTGGCATTATACTTTGCATGCTATGAGGGTAATACGATATCATGTGTATGAAACCTATTATTTTCTTTTATAATATATTTTACACTCATCCTCTATTCATCTCTTTCTTTCTCGTCTCCCCTCTTTTGCCCTCTTTCCTCCGCCCCCCTTGATTTAATTTGACAGCACAGCTGTTCTACAGAGTGGCTCTAAAAAGGAATTCACTTTGGCAATTTGTCTCCCCTCTTCCCCCTCTATTTCATTTCTGTTTTTCCCTGCAATATTTGTGTTGATACTCTTTACTTGATTAAAACGAAATGAGTACAAATTACCTGTATCGTGCACAAAGGAGTATCAAGATGCAAGCGAAGAAGACAAGAGCCCAACTATGAGGGTAATACGATATCATGTGAATGAAACCAATTTCTTTCTTCTATACTGATCCATATGATTGTTTACCAAAATATTTTACACTCATCCTCTAGTCATCTTTCTTTCTCGCCTCCCCTCTCTTGCCTTCTTTCCTTTGTCCCCTTGATTTAATTTGACAACACAGCTGTTCTACCGAGTGGTCCTAATTAGGGGTTCATTTTGGCATTAATAATTTTGTTTGGGATGTTATTTGGATCTGCAAAGACCAAAAATAATACCAAAATCCCCACCGATTTATTTAAGCATCACATAAGCAACATTGGCGCAAGTAGATTTTAGCACTCTCGCAAACAATGCCTCCTGTTCATTCAAGCGTGAACACATTCCACACAAAAATTATACTAAATAATTTGGGATAAAACACTCTTTTATAAGATGTATAATAATTTACCGTTCATAGATGATTTTTAAAATAATAAGCATTTTTCTAGGTGAAAACCTTTCTTTTGACTGACACTGTATTTGCGTTGATACTCTTTACTTCATTAAAACGAAATGAGTAATTACCTTTTTCGTGTACGAAAACAAATGAATATCACGATGACTCCGATGACGACAAGAGTCACAGCTATACAAACTATTGTCAAAGTCACATTTGTGCCACTACCAGGAACTTCAACTTCAAAATGCAAAGATAAAAGATTTATTAACCCGCTCGCAAAGACTATCGAGATATCAAATGAAGAGCAATGTATATACCCTTTTGTATATCCTATATAAATCATGCTAGGATTACATGAAACGTCATCATATAATCTGAACATTCATTTCAATAAATGACGGAAAAGGAAATTGAAATCTCCTTAGCTTGATTTTTCGGAGCCTTACGATCGTTTTAATTGATCAAATTTTACGTTACAGATAATCTACATATGTATCTAAATTGTTGGGAAGAAAAGAACAAGTATTACATGGAACAGAAAGGCATTGAAGCATGATTGGGATTTTCCGGAAAATACGATTTGTAGTGAAATAGTGATTACGATAATGAATTTATATCATTAAAAAACCAAACAAATTACAGAACGGAGAGTAGAATTTTTGAAAGTATTTTCAATCCGATTCTATGATATAAAATATATTTAGATAGAGCTAACAGTTCACATCAAACATTTGGCAGGCCTACGTTACCACTTTTTATTTTAACGCAAATTATTAATTAAGTTACGTAATTAGGTATTTAACGGGAGCCATGATGCTGGAAACTCAAACCTCATTACTGCTTATGATGCTTTTATGGAATTAAAATAAATATTTGTATTTACAAAATTTAAAACAAAACGAAAAGAAAACCCGTCAGTTCCTTAACTTTTTCATCAAGGTCATGCGAATATAATTTGTTAGAAACGGTATTAATTTTATAGGAGAGAGTCAATCAAGAGGAAATTTGATATGCAACAAAAAAAAAAAAATTATTTCAGGTCACAATAAAAATAAACAATTTCCTAGGAAATGGGAAGACAAAAGTTATTTAATTTAAACAATTACCTTTGAGTCGAATTGGTTCTATGAATGGTCCATTCACAAAATAAACATCCTTCAAGAATGAGAAACAAGAACACAAAAAAGAAAGAAGCATGAAACCATTCAGTATTGAGTTTTGTTTCAAGCATTTAAATTCATTTTCGCTGGGGGGGGGGGGAGGAACAAATTAAGAAAGTCGTTATAGTTTATCAATTCATGGTCGTGTAACACTAATCATTTACTTTAAAAAGAGACATTGAACCCCGTAATAACATAAATAAATCCATATTCTCTTATATCGTAAATGCACAAATGCACGCACATTCGCACACACAACACAATCACGCAAGCGCGCACATAGTGTACCGTCCATAAAGAAATCACATAGTTATAATTTGAATTCCTGTGAAACATTACGAACATATTCTTAGAAATTCTTTATGAAACTTATATGTATGTGACTATCATACTGCTCAGTGGCTGCCGGGCTCACGATCAATTGGGCAAAAAGAATTTCCGTTTCGGTTTAATAAAATTTGGAGTGGACTATTAGGCTATTATTATTATTATTACTACTACTAATAACAAGAGGTATAGAAGACCCCGGGGAGGCGGGGAAGGGGAGGGGGATGCGGGGGAGGGGTACACGCATCCGGTATACGGGGATATGCCTCTATGCTGGGTCGCTCTTTCGGACAAACACAGATCCCTACATAATTATGGGGCATGATATTTGTGTTAGAAAATCCATTGACTATATGAGTTACTATTTCGCTTTTTAAAAATTCAGATGCAAAAATAATTTTTAAAGTTTTAAATTTTCAAATCTTCATCCAAATTCCCCCAAAATGGGTACTCTTTTTTTGTGGCCAAAATGACGCTTAGAAATGGGCAAAAATTCAATATCCCTCTCCCATATCCCTACCCCCAACCCCCATCATAGGTAAGCGAAGGTTTTTGTTTACCCCATCTTGATGAGAAGGTGAGTACACTCTGATAAAGCAGGAATAAAAGCTGTCAGGATTCAAAGAACCACTGGTGGCATGCAGGGTCGTCGCTCTCACGGTAGCTCGTCTTCTCCGATGATCTTCATTTGCTTCGCCCCAAGTGTTGCATTCAGATTGAACTTCATATCGAGAGCCCACTGTGATCACATTGTCAGCTGGAATGCTAGAGTTATGATAAAAGAGAGAAGTTTGTTTGCATCGTATCTATAACGCAATATCATTAGCGAACTAAACAAATCAGAACAATTGAATATATGGCCTGCACCACAGTACATTTAATTGTTTATCTTAAACTGACGAATTTGTTCGAGATAAAAGATGATTCAGACACGCAAATATATTTGACTGCCTTGTGATCTTTCAGAATGCGAGCGACTTGAAACTTAAAATCTTACCCCCTTTAGTACGCCATCATGATGCCTCACGAGCACTTATTCTACACCATTCATGCCAGTACCGCGAAAAACTAACAGTAACACTAACCTGTGGCTTATAAATGTCATTATTTTTATTCAGATACTCATAATGAATTTCTGAAGAGGGGGAGGGGGAATATGTTCCAAATATATAATGAAACCAGTTGCATTGCTATATTGCTTACCTGAATAACAATTACTTCGTATCATTTATAATTGAACTGCTTAATCGAAACTGCTTTTTATATGGGGGAAAAGGCTTACTATTCTTTTTAAAAAGTCACACTTACGTCGAGAAAACCATTGCACTGAACGGGGTTCCTATCCGGGTTCTTGCGATGCTGTAGTCCCTCGTATTGTTATTGCTGTAAGCATTGTCATTGGAATCAATACTAGTTGTTTCATCATACAGCTGAACAACGATGACTTCAAAGCAACTATAAGTTAAAGGTCGAAAGAAGCAAATCATTACTTTGATGACAAGAACATTATTTTATATCATACTATATAATGTTTGATTTGATTTGATTCGGTAAATTGCAATAAAAGAACATGCAGCTAGAAAGCTGAAATTACTTAATTTACAAAGTCAATATACAACACAATAAACAACCAAAATATTAATGACTAAAACGTACAACCATAAATCATGCATAATGAAACAAAATAAAACCCTCTAATTTTACATCAAAATCGAAATATATTACAAATATTAAAAACCTTAAAAAACTTCTGTGTCATCAAAGGTTACAAAGAAAGGAGATACACAGAGAGAGAGACGGAACTAGAAAGAGGAAGAGAAGGAAGAAGAAGAAAGAAATAAAAGTTGATCAGAGAATATACGAAAAATTGGAGGAGAGGTGAGGTAAGGACAGAGCTGAAAATGCAAAGTAGAGAGAAGGGAGAATGGTACAGTCTTGATTGAGGTATGTTTTCATTCAAAGCAAGAACAAATGAATGCGAGTCTTTGCCAAGTGCACCTGAAGTTGAAGTATGTACAACAAAATAAAAAATAAACACTTTGAATACATAAAATATTAACGTCATTTTAAAAATTCGTTAGAGTCAAAAGAGTAAAGCTATGCCAATCCCGCAACACATCCAAGTTCAATGGAAATTATTTTGTAACTTCAAAGGACAATATGAAGATTTTAAAAATGTCATATTCACTGTTACTATACAATTAGGCATCAAAGTACATGTAAAACTGAAAGAAAAAAAAGAGAGAAAGATGAGAACCAAAGAGAAGAGGAAGGAAAAGTGGATTCAGTCCATACTTGTATAGTAGGCATAAGAATGTAGAGCCGGAGAAGTTCATTACAACCTTCTTTTTTTTGTCAAACAAAATACGAACATTCATGCACCATATCGTCGTATAGAGGCGTTTACAGATCTTGGCCTCATAATTCATTCAATCGAATGTATTTGCTTTTCCAATGTACATTCAACATGGATATTTGTTTCGCTCACAATAAAGGCTCAGAGATAGAACATCGGGGGGGTGAAGCGTTGACGCTTTATACAGAGAGATGCACTGATTGGTCACAGTATTTTTAATGTTTTACAACGTTTACTTTCATTTGCGTTATTAATCTGGAGATGCATACGGTGCCCACATATTTGCTTGTTTTAAGTTCGGCATCATCACCCATATGCTTGCCGATTACCCGCGACCAAGCAGATATAACCAAGCGGGAATAGTTATCTTATGATACATTAAGTGCGCTTACAATAACTCCTTTTAACGCACAACTGTTGTAATAACAAGTTGAAAATTAGGTTATTTCTCTCCTTGGTTTACAATCTGTAAAGAGGGGCAACTGCAACCCTGTACCTCTTCAAAATATGTCAGTGCCTTAGTACAAGTGATAAAAAAGAAAATACCTGATAGGTCCATTTGGATTGTGATAAGCCGGTATGTTGATGTCAAAACTGTAATCTCTGATGCCTCCAGATACGATGGTTGGTGTAGCTGGTTTTACAGGAACTAAAATATTAAAAAACAACAGTAAAGTTCATAGGCGAAATTTTAAGTGTTTTTTTTAATCTGGAGTGTGATTTATTCCCTATAGATTGAATGCGTATAGGAAAATCCAACTTGTTTTTAAACGCAGAATCCCCAATCAAAACGAAGCATGATGGACGTATTCATTTAACTGCTACAATAAACCCGATCGCAAAGATATGATATGTCTTCCCTCGCAAAGAGAGCAATACCTGTCGGAATATATCTGAGTTAGAGTAAGGAAAGTATGGCAATTTGTTTCATTTTAATAACCCTTTTTCGAAAACCATTTTCAATGTTTAATGGTATTTATCCTTTCGCCTTGTTCATTGCTGGAATTTCCCGAAACATGATGATTTTCCACAAAGATCAAATGAAGGAAATGACGGAATTAAATTAAGGTTCATATTTTACCTGTTTGCAATGTTGTAAAGATCTCACTGTAGGCCAATGAACTATTTAGCTTCATATGATCAGATATCCGTGGCTCTAATGCAAACGCTACCACGATAGCTCTGTACGAAAGGTAAGGCCGAAGGACCAAAATATGTTCCAAAATATGGGCAGTCACATCTGTATCAAAGAAACAAAACCACAAACAAATCAACCTGTAAAAGTACTTTGTGATATGAATTGGTGACCATGTAGCTGTAGGTCGAATTGACATCTACATGTAGCTGTGCAACCCCTTGCAGGGAAGAGTCATTGTTTTCGCGAACATTTTACTGTCATCATGGGTTATGTATATTAGAATTGTAATGATATTAATACTTCACTTTCATTTCAATGATTAGAGTAAACATTTGCAACGACAAATGATATTGTGTTGCCCATGACAGTTATATTTTAGAGCACACAAAATGGAGATTTGCGTGGGAAAAGATAAAAGGAACCACCAAACGACATAGACCTTCTGGTTTCTTCTCGGCCCTTTTAAATGGTGAGTTAACATGTTAGTTTTTAGAGAGTGTCTATGATGCATGAAGACATATGCTAGTGCCCTACACACTTTACCAAAGTAATACGAACATTGCTGTTTGAATATGTACCCCAAAATCTAAATGAATATTCAGATCCTTTAAACTATACAAATAGGGGGGCAGCCACCGGGAACGTAGAGATTCTTTCCCCTGGCCACTCAATATTAAATTTCGTATGGGCCGTTTTTATCAAAACTTCCCCAACCGAATTTATTTCAAGTCTTTACACATCTCTTTCCTTACCTATTCTATCCGTTGTGCATGAGAGTGAAGAACAGCTTACAGGGACAGCATACACGGTGTAGCCTTCCACCGGTCCACGGTTGAACAGTGGTTGTGTCCAGGAGACGATGGCTGAAGACTCTGTCACTTCCTTGACTGTTACGTTGTTAGGAGGACCCGGTTCTACAAGAGAATGTCAAATTATGAAATGATTTGCCATGCTAATGTGGGGAGCGGTAGGGGTCGCTAGAATTTTATGTCTGCAAAATAATGTGTAAATAGACCATAACCATGTGTGAACAGTTGTCGAGTCCAGGAGACTCTGCTGAAAACTCGGTCATATATCCTTGATCGTTACGTTTAATGGGAGGCCAGGTCCTGTGTATGAATTTCCAACTGTATATGTGTTAATCGGTTGAAATCTTTATATTTTCTCTTAATATAATATTTAGTTACAAATTTGTTTGATTTTAAGAGTTAGTAGGTTGTCAATTCTGTGGCTGTCATTGACAATCTAACAACCTAGCACACGATCGTTTCGGTTGTTGGTAAATTTGCCTTGATTGCATTTATTGATAATTTTTGGAGGCACAAGAATCTACTCCTTTACAAGTACTTTTTTTGTATACATGTATAATATAGCTGTCTAAATTGAGAAAATTTGTAAATTCTCGGGAAATATGCATAGATTTTCATCGTGACAATGGTAACTTCATAAATCATTATTAGCATTCGAATAGTGTATTTAAACATTGAGATAAAATTTGGATCAAAATTAGAGCTCTGTATTTGATGTTATTATGATTTAAATGTTCCATTCTTTCAAGGATTTCTAAATGAGACAATTTAATGCTATTTCTTTCTTTCAACAAAGTTCATTACACTATTCTCTCACCGGCTTTCAATGTTGTGAATTCCTCGCTTGTCGCCTGTGGACTGTTCAATACGTCCCCGGGACTAGGTATTCTCGAGTCAATGTTGTATGCTACGACAATTACCCTGTATGTTGCAAACGGATCCAGATGTAGATTTTGGCTCACCGCTTCTGTCTTAAAACCTGGAATAAGAACAAAGAAATGAGACCATGTATATTGACTTTTGATTTGATTTGATTTACCAACAGCAATACAGTAATACATTCCATACAATGTGTTTATATATTATACAAGAAGAGAAACTATTGGTTGGTAAAAGGGGGCAGATAATAGCACATGTTTAGTCTAGCCTAACCCCTTAAACAGCTAAACAATAAAGAGAAAAAACATCGTAATATATATATATTCATTTTGACGACTAATACATTAGACAACATTTGGTAAAATGTAATCATAAGATGAGAAAATATAATAGGCTCAAAGAATTTATTTTTTTAATAAATAAATAAATTCGAACTAAAATGTGCATGATTATCTTGCATTTCAACACCGTGGAGCATGAGCTGGACAAACAGTTCTGAAGCTCTGCAAAGACCACGTATCCGTCGACTGTTCCATTCCCACTGGTTACACGAGGTGGTTCCCATGATACAACAGCTGATGTTTGCGTAACTTCCGTTACCATTACGTTGATGGGAGGATGGGGCTCTTGCAAAGAAATTGATAGTTTGTTTGTTTGTTTGTTTGATTATATCTTTGCATTTTTCAAAAAAATAAAAAGTGGTATACAAAGTAAGTACATACACTTTTTCCAAAAACCAAAATACACATATTCAAAAAATATGAATCAATCATATAATTATACCTACACAAAAAACCCGCATAGTTGACAAATCATTTTACAAATTGAAAAAAGCCAATTTAGTTTGAGCTTAAAGTGATGGTGGCCTAAGTGGAATAATGAATTAATAGAGGATTAGATAAGATTAGATATTGAAATTGACGCCCGATCACACCAATGATGTATAGGAGGGTTGTTGCGGTAGGAACAAGATGCGAGTGTTACCGAAGGTACATTTATGTCATTCTCTTCCTAATCATGACAAATAGGACTATTTTACTTATCAGATATTACATAACCCGTTTTTTGTAGTAGCATTGGTGAATGAAACGCCAACATGTCTATTAGTATGTTTAAGAGACCGTTATTAACGTTGTCATTTTAATAGAAAGAACTTCGAACTATATTTGAACTCCTCGATCCTGAACACTTTTTGGGTAAAAAGTCTAGAATTCATACCACGAGTATGGATTTTAAACGTGACAATGACATCATCCAAGGAGGATTATAAGCGACTACAAAGAAACACTTGGATTACCAGCTTTCAGTGTAGTTTGAGCTGGAAACTCAAGTCGGGCTCGGGTTCCTAAGCTGTTTGAGCAGTTCATGTAGAACGTGTACTCTGTATATGGATGAAGTCCTGACAGTGTCGCTGGTGGATGGGTTGTCATAGCAATGGCTCTGGTGATGCCTTCCCCGTCGGTTATGGAGACCGAACATGTTTCGAAGAGACCAGTGTTGTCTGGCCTTGTGCTCCAAGTGATGTTGAGCTGGGTCGCCATCAAGGAAACTACTTCGGGGTTAACCAAAACTGGAAATGCAATAGAAACACGAATAATGCACGTAGGTTCATTAAAACAATCTCTAATGCTCACTAAAGAATTAAAGGACAATCAATAATTATCTAGACACGTAGTCTATTTCATGCGTACATTACATAATAACAACTGTTAATTCAAATTTAAGTGACCTACGTAATAAATTACTTAATCATTGTTAGATAAACTCTAATGGTGAGACCTGAGCATCTTTGAGGACAACAAATCTTTGGTTTCCACAGAATACCAGGCTTATTTCTGACAACCCAATGTCCAATGATAACCTTGAAGCTCCCGAATTCTTGAACTGTTTTTTTTTATTACTGTAAATGATATTATAATTATGTTTATTCTTTCATCTTTTCTTTGCGGTATAAGCTTTAGTGGTCATTTTCATTCTTACTTGGACAATCGTGTTCTTCTGCAGGCCCTGCTACAATGGGGTTAAAGCTGCAGGTCAACGGTCTATCACCAGAGGCTGCGCGGTACAGGTAAGATTCGCCCTGACCGGTCCCGTAGACCACAGCACGAAATCTGGGATAGAATGCTTGACCCTCTGTGGTGGTCATCTGTTGACTTCGCAGAAGATATGATCCGCCACTGACCACTGTCCACTGTGAGCACATCCTTGACCCGTCCAGAATCTCCATAGTGTAGTTTTCAATCCACGTCACCTGATTTAATATACAAAATCTCTTACTAGTGTATATACATTTTATGGAAATGTAGGCATTTGTGTGCATTGGGAAGTGCTTTCTTAGAAGTCAGATTTAGTATCACCTTTAAATTGAAGTGGAATCCACTCTTAAAAGAGTAATTTAGCCACTTCTTTGGAATTAATTCCACTAAATCTAGAGTGGATTCAACTCCAAACAAATAGATTTCTAGTACGGCTCCAAAATTTTGATTTCCACTCCTCTGACAGTATATCCTACCAAATGGTCGAAGTGTGGTAGAAAGAAAAAGGGTGTGTTTATTTCTTCCCAACATGACATGAAATGTTCAGTCAAAGAATATTATCTAACTGGCCGAAGCGTCGTTACACCTAAATATGAATTTCATTGGTTTGTCCTAATTTTAAGAATTGTTTAGAGGATGGTTACATAATTATGCCAAAGAAACATGTTACGACAGTAATCCCTATTTTGTAATTTTAAATCTCTTACGTAGTGTTTTCTTTTTTTTACTTCTCTATTTGACCACTAAAAGAAACTGGCTTTCAATATTAATATTTTGATAAGTACTTTTTTTCATGTAAGGATAAAATTTAAGGAAACAGGTTTTATGTAGTTAAAAGAAAACAAATTATCTTTTGCTTTAATACAGACACAACTTACCGACAACGATTGGTAGTCTTTGAAGATGGAGATGTTCTGGAGGTGTTTGCATTCTGCCGTGAGTTCAAGATGTATGCTATCGATATACGTGTACTCTTCACCAAACTCATAAACCGGGAAAGTTGCCTCCTGAACAAACTGCTCGATCGGCGGAACCCGAATCATTGATGGGTCACTATTAACAGTTCTGTCACTTGTTCTTCCTTTTGGATACTGCATAACGGTTATTGGTTTGTCAGCAGAGACAAACGTCATGGTCTGAGATGGTACATCTATTGTCCGAAATTCACCCATGTTCAGCCTCAGAACAATGTTGCCACAGAGGACAGTGGTTTGATCGCGACCTGCTACAACTTGGAAAACATAACCCGAACCACGACTGACAAAAGGGCTCAGCAGAAACATCTTTCCCCATGATTTGAACGGAGCTAGTTGTTCAGCTATATGGTCACAGTACTGAACACCTTCAGGGACGTTCGCACATTTCGCTCCTGTGCTTACAGCGATTGATGCGTTTGTGATGATTCTTGTTCCAGTGATGCCTGTAAACTGGGGAAGGAGCTGTATTGATTTAAATGGACGAAGGGTATATCGAAACACGTCACCAGAATTAAACGTCTCGTCAACAAACTGCACCGTAGAGGTCATATGAATTTCGATAGAGACACCATCCCCTAGCGACGATATTGTCACCACACCGCTACCTTCCGTCGGGTTACCTCCCCACGTTATTGTTGCTATGAAATATTCCTGGCCTAAAGACTCTGCGGGCATCACGGTAAACATATCCGAATTCGATGGATCAAGGTTATAGTGAACAACAGTAATGGCTTTGTCGGAGACCACATAAACTGTAGAATCAATGGGCCCTGATGTTGTTTGGTGAATAAGTTCTCTCGGTAACGGGTACTTACGGGGACCTGAACCCGGTGTTAAAGTGATTCGTTCCTCGAGAGATTTTCCAGGAAGTGATATATGCACGGTGGTTGGTTCATCCGTAGTTCCTTGAAGGATCATACCGATAATGGAATGCTCCATGTAATTTGGATGATTCGGCATGGGAGCAAAGACGAACTCCGTCCCACTTAGTGCACTAACAGAAGATGGGACAAACGTCGCCGTAGCTGCAAATTATAATTACACATGATGTTGATGATGATAACAGATTGTGTTGACATTGTAATACGATATGGATAGTACAGCGATATGGACACAGTGTGCTATAATACTGTAATAATATATAATATAAAAAAAGGGAGGGGGAGCGCACCAATCTCCCTCGAAAAAATTACATGCTAAGTTTAAAAAAAAATAATACGATTAAGGGATAATTGTGATAGGGGTACAATCGTCTTTAATTCCCACCCTTCTCCGATTTCTGTCTCTCTCTATCCTTTTCCCTCGGTTTATATATTTTTTTCTGCCTTTTCTTTGCTTACATTCGTCTTACTACGGGGGCAGGTACTCCCAGTAGCTACGCCACTGTTATTCAATATTATGACAGTGTTACGAAACGTCTCTGTGGCGCCCCTTGTTAGGGGTTCTGTGTTCTTTCCATAAAAAAGGAGAGAAACATCTGGCACCATGGGGAAGATATGTCATTTTCACTACTCGTTTCTCGGTTTCGATGCACGCAATGATGATGCATTCCGTACTGACAGCAAATGCGATGTAAATCGCATGCCTCCGTAGGAAGGCTAGATTAATTCTTTAATACCTGTAACAGATTGAATAAGATTTTTTTTCCTAGAGAGTTGAAAGGTCAATACCAAACGATTTTGTTGAGACACACTAGAAAACCTTTCTCTGAAAACCAATCTGATCTCATTTGCTAAATGTGGCAATGGAGGTACATTCATGTAGGTTCCATTTTTCTGTGCCCTGTTACACAAAGCTATGCAGTTGATTGTAGGAATTGATAAATCGATCGTACAATCGATTGATTGTACATCATGGTCCATTGCCAAATAGCTAGCAATCCATTACTTTTTTGTGACGAGCCCAGGATGTGTCTTGACCTCCGTGACCCAAATTGTATCGTTGCTAGGAAGTGATTATGGTAAAGAGAGAACTAGATTCTGAATAAATGAACAGAAATATGATTACATTGACATTGTAGAGTGCCGAACCCTCCATAATGGCAGGACTTTATCCTCTTTTATATTCAAATGAGTAATAGGTTACACTCAAGTCTACGATAGAAGATCACTTTCGCATGGTTCGAGACGATCATTCCACATTCTGTGGTTTTACCTACATTACTATTGATTCAGAGCCCTAAAAATATGCCAGATGCTCGAGAAGAAAGGCCAACAATTTCTCCATATACACTGTCCGTAAATTTTGTTTCATGACCTTATTGCGTTTCAGAACGGGAAATAACAAGGGGGGAAATAACCTTTAAAATCCGTTAATTGGCAACTAGTTGAGAGATTCAAAATCATTGTTTTTAAATCAAAAGTGAAGATTTTCTTCTCTCAACTTTTCGACAATTATCTTGTTGTCATAGATATTACATGCTATTAGAACAATGTAGCAATACAAGAAAAAATTATCGCCAATTTAAAGATGTAGGTGTGATCAATTCAACCATTTAAGAATCCTTTCCTGAAAGGGATTTAATGGAGCAATGCGATGGAAAATGAAATGTCCAAATTAATATTGTATTTCCGATGATATTGATTGGGAAGTCATAACTAAATTGCTCGAATTGTATTGTGTTTTTAAGATTACCATTTGTTATGTATCTACCAACTACTAATTTTATTTTTGGAGGGGCGTCGGACAATAAATCTTCATGAACATATAGAAATCATTAGATAATGTAATTTTAGGAAACAGCCAAAGCTGGTACTTTAAAATAAAATGAATTGCGAAAAGAAAATATATATTTACCGAACAGGATGAAAAGAAGACGAATGAAGCAGACAGGTGTTCTGAACGCCATGTCTAAATGCAAAGATATTTGAAGAAGAAGTTACTGCAGAAAGAACGCTGCTACGATATGATAAAACTTCCTTAAATTTCGGGAATTTGGCGGTAACTTTCACATGTATGAAGGTCAATGTCAGGTCGATGCCTTGAAAGAAGGATCCTTATACACAATCGTGTGACTATGAACGGACACTGTTCTCAACCGTCATCAAAGAAAGTAGTAATAACATTACCCACCAGTCTCTCGCAGTCGCTTGGACGAAACTTTCATTGGCTATACAATATATGAAATAATTTATAAACGAACACTTTACTGCAGGAACATGATCTCAGAAACGTATATGTGTAAAGCGCTTAGAGACATTTGTATTAGGCTCTATATAAAGATTAAATATTATTGTTATTATTATTATTAACACCAAATATTGTTTTAAGAGCTAGGACTTGACGTTCTCAACTATTCAAGAGCATAATGTCAAAATCCTCTTCAATATATGTCAATCTGAAGAGGCTTCGTGTGGTTTGATGATCGTTTGTATTGATTACAGGACCTCGATGGCAAGTCCTCCAATTCCATACAAAAGGGCATTATAAAATTCCAAGCATGCTCATTTCTACACAGATGCGAATTCGCACGATATCTGTTTTTAAATAGTAAAGCCAAAGTATTTTGCCAGACATCTAAAGCGTCAAAATGTAATTCCTAGTTATTGATTTTATTGTTGCACATGTTTTTCATACGTATATCTTAGAAGAAAAACGAATACTGTTAAAAAAAAAAAATACCAAAAAATGATAACGCAGCAAAATTATATTTTGCCATCATATATGATAACAAATTGGGAAATAAGGTCGATGAAAGGATCAAATATGATTATTAGTAATCTATGGGGTTTTCCCCCATGACTTGACTGGAAAGGAAATAGTTCTATTGTATGCAAAATAGACGGGTCTATATTCCGGAAGGAGTCTCATGAATTTGGAAGCAATGGCACACATTTGCCCACTATTTTGTACATTGTATATGTAGTGGTGACGTATAGCAACTATTCATAAAAAAGTAAAATAAATAAATTCCTTCAAAAAAAAATCTTTATAGAAGTTATTAGAATATAATACTATTTATTAGTTTTCATGCATGGGGGGGGGGGGGATAAAGTAATGCATGTGCAACACTTGTGTCCAATTCCTCAGAATCTTCCCAAAATACACCTGTTTTAATTAATTTACATTGGTTGCCAATAACGCATAGATTTGCTATTGCATTTACAAAGCATGGAACGGTCAAGTCCCAAATTATTAGTTATGAATTGTTATCTTTTAAATCATATCCACGAGGTACACAGGACAATATGCTTCTAAGCTACCTCAAAAAAAAAGAAAATAAACTTTTAGAGACTGCGCTTTCAGTTGCGCCCCTCCAAAGCTTTGGAATAACCTACCACTAGCCATAATAAATGCCTCATTTGTTTTGAGGAGCTTTTGAAAGTTTGTTATTGTGTGTCTGTAAGGTAATAGGCCTATAGTACTTTAAAGAGTTCTGTTTTCATCACAGTGGAGTAGAGTATATTCATATAGCAGCTGCGCTTCATAAATTGATTGTTTCTTTTGATTTTGTTATAATTAAAGTTTTTTTAATTTGTTTAATGGTATTAAACTTAATCTATATACATTAATTTCCAAAGTAACACTTGAAGTTTATTGTGATAATGGGGAGAATGCTTAAACTGGTAAATAATGAACACATGTGTGAGAAAAGTAATTGAAATGTACGTTGTAGTTACTAGTTGTAGTATTCTTTAAAAAGAAGTCGAAATTGAAAAAAAGCATATGGCACAATAATCTATTTCAAAATTATGTAGCGCTATCGAAGTACAATGCCACTACATATTTGATGAATAGATAATTTGACATACCTGAAGCTTTTCGGCCAATATGAAGACAGTCGAAAAGTAATTGATCTCAGTAGCCAGGGCAAAGTACCAACGAGAAGAGACAATAAACGGCTTCGATTGATGGTAAAATGTTTGCTGGCTCCCAACTCCCAAGTGTAGACTTTTGAACCAAACGTTGTCCAAAGTTGTAAAAAAAACTTAGAGCATCTGGGAGAAGACGGAAAAAGCAGGTCAATACAGAATGGGCATCAAACCCCTTTACACGTCATAGGTAACTCCCACAAGAAAATAGCACATCGAAAGGACTAGTAGAGCCAATTATAATCCATAACCCTGTCTATGTTGGCAAAGCCACAACTATACTGTCGCGCTTCGGTATATTTATGAATTTGAAGAGCCCTATTTTTCCTTGCCGATCCTCTTTCGATTTTCGAAAGCACTGTCGTGTGATAAAAGGATCTAACCGCCCCCTTTCACACTTATACATATATACAGTCATGTATGAAGCATCAAAGAACTTTCCCTTTTCTTTCTTGATGAGAAATTACCGGAAATCTTAATGATAAGATTGGCCCCTTAACCCCCCCCCCCCCCACCCCCCCCCCCCACCCCCCCCCCCCCCATCATTGAAAATGTTCCAGAGATACACCTGACGGAAGCAGGCATGATGGTTTTGAGAAACATCCAATGTTGCAGTCTCGCATACACTTCCTCCTATAACTCTTGGGCTACATGACCTTATCATGCATATCCGTACAAAAACATAGCCTAACTATATGACCACAACCAATTGAAACATGAGTTGATCATATTTTTAAAAATTTGTTATATTGCCATTTTTGGTCACTTTTTTCTTATTTAGTGTCATTAATAATAAAACAAAATATTGTTTAATTTCCTTAACAAAAAAATAATGTCAAACACCAATATATTCAGTGATATTGAGGAGAAAAGACCCCTCTGAGCTGCCGAGGCACAGGTGGCGCCACATGCATAATGATACTGAAAATAAAGAAAAGAACACAGTCTGCGATTTAAGTTCTTGCATGTGTTATATTCCTAGATATCTGAGTTCAAAGTTTTTGAGTAAAACCATAAAATATGGAAAATCGTAAAAGTATTTTCTATGTCCCTTCGTGCTGTCTTCGTAATGTGTTTCTCTTGTACGAACACAAAACAGACAACATGGTTTCTACTTACAAAATTTACAACGGAATTATTCTTTAAAATAATTTGACAGAAAACTATAGGCCTAAACGTCAAAAATGAAAGTGCAGACTACAACATCCTTCATTCGCAAAGAAAGAAAGGGAATCCCCTTTTCGTCATGACGAGGATTTAGAGGGGAAAGAAAGGAAGTGATGAAAACGGCAGATAATAGGTAAGTTTGACGGGGTGGGGGGAGGAATAAATTGGGCATCTGTGACGATCAAGCTCACCGCAAACTATTCAATTCACCTGCGATCCCATTGACAAGAAAAAATGGAAATTATATTAGATATGAAAATCTGAGCAAACATCATCTTCCTCATTTAGGTTCACGAACAGCCGAAATCTTAGGTTTATTCAAATCCTGACAACATTATCAAATCGTAAACAATCGCACGTCTACCGGTCTGACATCACTACGGTTTAGAATTGATTTAGCTTTTCCTTCTCCAAGGAAACGTGAAATCTCTTGAAATAAAGATTTTATTAATCATATGACCACTGAGATCTCAGTTCATTAAGAGCGTACATGTTTGAATTTTCAAATCAAATGCTATTGCAAATGCTTACAATATCAAATCGTAGTTGTATCGTATAAGCGTGCGCCGGGCCTTACTCACATAGGGCGATGTTTTACCCATGGAAGTAAGTGATTATAGGACACAGAATGATAATTTAGAAACGTCCTCGATATGACGATCATAACATTCATTCTTTTATTGCATTGATGAAGTATAAACATATGAAACAAACAACGAATCGAGTTTCCTTGTTTAGGGGGTATGAATTATATTATTTTAATATTGATACATCTTAATTTCTTACGTCAAGGGGTTTAGAGATTACTTGCATGAGATTCAATTTTCGTTACATTGGTTACCTTCAATTGCAAAACCATAACAATGCTCGTTTCTAAAATAAAAGATGTAACCTGAACTCTTTCTGTTTATACTTCAACGAAGGAAGTAATCTAATTTGACCACTCCATAATTGTGTCACACAACCCCCTACTATCAATCCACTTGCTATCAACTTAATATGTAGTACGTGGTAAGGACATCCTTTGTTTTCTTGAAAAAAAAGTGATATTTGACCATGATACTAGAGACACCTTTTCCGATGTTTTAATGGGTGTCATGGAGCTGGAGAGTAAACAGATTTTCTGCGGTTAGCTTATCCTGTTTAACCGCCCCCCCCCCCCCCCCAACAAACAAAAACACAAAACAAAAATCCCGAAAGGAAACATAACATGGTCAGGAAAATGACGATGTAGTTCAGAGAACAAGGTACAGGACGTAGAGGGGGTAGTTAGTTTACCCCATATAGTGTCCCTTTATTATAATGGACACCTACTCCATATAGATCTCTATGGTTTACCCCATATAGTGTTCTTTCATAGAAAGGGACACTAACCCCATACAGGGCCTTCTATACAGTACACATAGTTTGGCTAACTTGTTTTCACTGTGTCACAACATGGTGTATATTCTTTTGTTTTGTGCTCGCCCAACAAAGCAGTAGTCGCCATATTGTGTCCAACTCGAACCGGGTTGGCCAAACTCTGTGTATAGATGGCTCTGACCCCATATAGAGATATATAAATTATGTAGATCTCTATGGCTTACCCTCATCACAACCATCTACACTGTACACAAAGTTTGGCCGACTCGGTTTCAAATGGTCACAACATGGCGTATTTCTTTTCTTCTGTGCTTGCCCAACAAAGCAGTATACACCTTAGTGTGCCCAGCTCGAAACGGGTTCTCAAACTCTACCGATCAATGGTACTTACTGACCCTCATGTTATATGCTTGATGGATAAATCGTCAACCCATTTCACCCATAAGATTTGACCACTCAAGACCATTATAGTCATTGCCAAGACTGTCTAGTTTAGCCTCCAGAGCTAGGAAGACTTGTCTCTCCCCCTTCAATACAGTTGCTTACTTGATTGAAAATGAGATAAATCTTAATATCGACAACAAAATGTGTTGTGACTGTTTTTGCTATATCCGGCCTTAAACATAATTATATTTCCACAATAACCCCCCCCCCCCCCCCCGTTATACTTCATGAAAATTAAGATACAATTCATTTTTTTCTCAATAATGTATAATTTTGGCCATTTTCCTGTTCGAAATTGGAAAAAAAAATCCCGTTTGCCATTCCCTGGCCTATTCCTCACTACACTTGACGCTATTTTCTTACAGCTATTCTGGTACAAACTGCAATTATTACAATTTTGCTGTATACCTTTATTACACATATCTACAACGTTCACATTAACAGATATACATATAAGATTAAAATATTATCTTAACTTATCAGTCAAAGCTTTTAGCTGTTTTTCATTAACCTTTGCTTTTGTTTTAAAATTTAAATGTGACATTAAGTCATACTTCAAATCAGTTAAAATATTTCTATCAACTATTTTGCTTTTTGTTCTCAAATGTTTCACGTAGATTTTTTTAGTTTTTTGCAAAATGTATTTGTTTTCCTTCAAAACACAATCCGTACTCCATATTAAGGTGTACTGCACATTCCATGATAATATAAATGTGGCACTATTACAAAGGGGAATAAACAGGTTTTCCCCCCTTTTTTTCCTCCATCATTTATTAATTGAATAATATGTACATAAGAAACACAAAATTATATAGATTACAAAGAAAAACACATTAACTATACTTATATCACAAAATTAATTATACTTTTTTGTTTAACATCATCAATATACTTTTCCAGGGTGATACTTTTCAACATTTACCCTCCATAATATTTCCTTTAAATGAATGTCGAATATGTCTGTAAAATTACATTTTAGTTTTTGCGTATATAAAACATAAGCTAAATTAATGAATAGATTTTTAAAAACTACATATTTTGAATTTATATAATCGCATTGCTTGCCTACAATTATATCACTGTATTGATTTTTTTCACTATCAAACAATACTTCTGTTTATCTGAGAAAAATTAAGACCCTGTTCCAAAATATTCTTGAGTACTCACAGTCATAAAATAAATGATAATAATTTTCTGTGCATTTGCACTTCAAACAATAATCATGATCAGATCTTTTGAAACGATATAAATATTCTTCACATGATAATACATTATAGAGTAGTTTGAAATTAAACTGTTTTAATCGTTTTTCCTTAACCTATGTCAAATTCATTTTCCATATATTTGCCCAGGATAATTTTATTTCCACAAAAAAAAATTGCCAATAAATTTGAACATTTGGATTTATAAAGGTTCTATCAAGTAATACCTTTTATATAGTTTGTGACATTTTTATTTATGGAACTGATATATTATGACATATTATTGGTGTCAATTCAAAATAATGAAGACGTGTATTTTTATATGAACAAAAACAGTTAATTCAAATTATAATTTTCTTTTCCAGTCACGAGGTATACACTTCCAAAGTAATTTAACATCACATAAATAAATACTTTTAATACAAAGTAATTCTTTTGCCAGATATACATCCAAATCCCCTTTGGCGTCTATGATGTCCCCAAATAAATAATATTCCAGATTTTAGCCAGATTTCAGCCAGTGTTTCCATCATAAACATGTATTTTTTTCATTTATATATGTGTTTCCCCATAACAGCTGCATTCTAATATCAGTGACCTCATTACATGATTTATTTACACATTTAAATTTGTTCATGCCGAAATACATTGATGGTAATATATACGTATTTCTTTTAGAACTGTTAAATCTTCGTTTTTTTAAGAAACTCATCATGAACACTAACAAGTTAGGACCAAGATAGTTCAAATAATACTATGGGAGAATCTTCCATCTAAAATTATGATCTTTATTTTTCACTAACTTAAAGAGCCAATTTAATTTTAAAGCAAAACTTTGCAGAACAAAATCTGGCATATTCAAACCTCCTTTAGAAGTTGACCCGATTATATTTTTTCTCTTTACTCTATCTAAACCATCCCATACAAAATTGTAAATGAGTTTTTCAATTTGTTTATTTGTAAAATATTAGTTCTCATAAATAACGTATTAAACAAAATTAATCACAATGTTTGCTTGTATCTATCTTGTCTATATCATATCCGATTACTAAAGCCTTCTGATTGATGTTGATATCTAATCGAAAAATGATATATCAAACGTGTTACAATTTTCCAAAACGCAATTATCTTTTTACACTCTAGCATCATATGCCGTGATGTTTCAAAATCATTTTAAAGTTTCCATTCATATAGGTTATATTTTGACGTAACAAACATTATATGCAGAAGTTTAAAATTAAATTGTTTGATTCTTTAATCTCGTATTACGTTGAACTTAAACATTAATACCGCATTCCAATCAAAATCGGAGGGCAGTACTAATCGTTGCTGCCAAGCATTATCTACAGAAGACTCTTCTTGTTTTTTTCTGCACAGAGAATAATTAGAACTGTTAAGCCGTTATATTTAAAATATTAATGTCATCACCAGTTGATATTTTTATAAAAAATAGAGTGTTGTGTTTGATACAAACCATTACTTAATTGATCGACCCACAATTTTGGACAGGCCTTCTTCACCTTTGAAAATTTGAAAGAAAACAACAGTTTAACAGTTTTGAAAAATTATATTTTTGACACATGAAATTCACATCATTCCAATGACCTTGATTAAAAATATGTTTTACTTTAAAAATCCCAACTTGTTCCCATAACTTGAAAAGCAGTACCTGGTTATCAAAAGTAATATTCCTATTATTCCTTAAAGGGACTTAGTAAGTTTGTTCAGATTAGTGAAATGGTGCTAACGTAGTGACTTCAATGCTAGATTTACAATTAAAGATAATCTGAAGATTTGAGTGAAAACAGACCATTATTAATGATTTAAACTGGGAAAAACTGATCTGATCGATTCTTTAATTCTCCCAACTATATTATTACAATTTAATTACATTTTAGGTGAATTTAAATCGTCACAAAGCAATGAATTGGCTCTTTATAATATTCCAGACATGTACATGTAAGTGTTGAAACGTTTTTAAAAGCCTGACTCATTTCTTATCTTCAAGGAAAAACAGTTGGGAAAATTCAAAAATGGTTGGGAGAATTTACTGTTAATTACTGTTAGAGGGTGATGCACAGTGACGCTTTCAAAGAAAACCAGAAATATCTTTGCGGTTTAAGAATTTCCTCAGGATTTGTTTGCCTGTTAAAGGGTAAGTACAGTAGAAGGAATATAATAAGTAACATTAATATCACAATTTTCCGGTAATATGTTAAATAGCGCATTCTCCACATATCTGAGATAACTTTAAATTTTTAATCTTCCTATCCCAATTTAAAGCTACAACTTTTTCTTTGTTTTAACCTACATAATATCCCCAGACATTTTACTGGCTCAGTCGAAAAATGGATCCCTTTCCATTCCATTCTTGTTAAATCCTGCACTTAATATATCAATTCCGATTTTACACAGTTAATAGAAATACCAGAAAAATGACTAAAACAAGCAAGTTACCGCAAAACAATATCTGCTGACCGTAATAAATCAACGCTTAGTACAGTATCATCCGCATACTGTATAATTCTAATTTCTATTTTACCGTCCACATTCCTTTAACTTGGAATATGTATACAACATATATTGTCGTTTTGTTTTATCCTTGCAGTTAATACTTCTACCGTTATTATAAATAACAAAGCAGAGAGAGGACACCCTTGCCTCGCCCCCTTCTGTATAGAATATGATTTGGAAATCCAACGATAATGAACAACTTTTCCACTCGCATTTTTATAAAATGTTCGAATCCATGAAATAAAAGTATTTTTAAATCCAAATTGTTCTAGTGTTTTAAAGAAATAAGCTTTATTCGCGTTATCAAATGCTTGCTTAAAATCAACGAACGTAGGAAAACCTGGTAGACGCTCGAACCCACAATAGACAATAATATCTTTGACGAATCGTATATTTTCAGTTGCCATTCTACCCTTCATAAATCCAATTTGATCAAACGAAACAATAACAAAAATTACTACTTTTAATCGTTTGGATAAAGCACGAAGAAATGCACCTTTACATTTATTTTTGTATCATTTATCAATTTCATTTAGTAATTTCATTTTCTGATCAACACTTTCTGAAGATTCATTGTATTCGTCATCTTGACATATTTCTATATATTTTTTCCCCAGATATTCTAGATACCATTTCTTCTTTTATGTTACAATCAAAAGCATATTTTACACTATATTCTCATATTTTTATTTTACACAATTCCCACTGTATTTTCAAATCTAGACCACAATATTCCATCTTTTCTTTTTGGGATAACATCTACAATTTTGCAGTATAGTTTGTTGGCAAATTGAAGCAAACTATTTCCTAAATTTGCAACAATTACACTTTCTACTCAATTATTCTAAAGAACCTCAGTGTCACTTCTGTATGTCACTAATTCATATTCCTCTTCGACAAGGTCTTTATTCACATTCTGATAAATAGGATTTGACGCCTTATCTACCGGTTGACATTCATGGTATACGTGTTGGTTACCCGTGCTTGTTTGTGAATTTACGGGTAACAGGTCTTTGCACATACGGGGAGTCCTGCCTGGTGAAGCCTTTTGCAAAGTAGTGGGAGAACTCCTGTTCCTTTGCTGTCGAGATCTATGGACCAGAAAATAGGAGATTAGCAAGGATAGATAATTAATTGGACTTAGAGAGGGAATGAGGGTAAACCTCTCATCTGTGATTTATTCAGGGGGTAGATAATTATAACCTGTTTGTTGTGACTGTCATTCACTGTGATTATAATATGCATGCTTTGAGAGTAATAATATCATATCATTGGAATCTATCATTTTCTTCTACAAACTAGATCCATATTTTTGTTTATTAAAATATTTTACACTCATTCTCTATTCTTCTCTTTCTTTCTCGCCTACCCTCTTTTGTCCCCATCGCCCCCTTGATTTAATTTGACAGCACGGGTGATCTACTGAGTGGTATAATGAGGGTTCCACTTTGGCATTATTTTGCCCTCTCCCTCTCTTTATCCCCTTTCTCCCCCCCCCCCCCGCCCGCAATATTAGCATTGATACTCTTTGCTTGATTAAAACGAAATGAGTACAAATTACCTTTTATTTTTACGAAGACAGATGCATATCACAATCACGACGACGACGATGACGACAAGAGTCACAGTTATGCAAACTATTGTCAAAGTCACATGTGTGCCACTACCAGGAACTTGAAATTCAAAATGCAAAGATAAAAAATGTATTAACCCGACCGCAAAGACTACCGAGATATCAAATCAAGAGCAATTTCCATACCGTATCGTTTATCCTATATTAATCATGTTAGGATTACATAAAACGTCATTATACACTGTCGCTCATATAGTTGGAATATTTATTTTTTACCCCAATTTATGGATTTATTTTGACAATGATTTATTTCTAATAGATTTCGATAATAGTAAACATTCTCAGATTTTATTGAATAATAATTTGCCAGTGTTTGTTTTGCGTGACTGCTAAAGCATGTGTATGCTACTATGCTTATCAACTAGGGGACCTACACCCTTAATTCATAAATGACAGTAATGACGATTAATGCCCCAGAAAAGGGCACTAATATGGCACATACGACACGGTTTTGATCCTGGGGGCTAGGGTAGGGGGCAGTTCCCACAAATATAAAACAAACAAAGAAAATGCAATTATTTGTCAATAATTTTACCCCGGTCCCTAACATTAAAAAATCCTCTTTACGACCATGCATTATGGCTCAAGGCATGGGCACACAGAAGATTTGTTTATGTTGGGGACTGGGGGGAAACTCGATGAAGTTTTGAAAATTTATTGCATTTTCTTTTCTTTTTTTTTATTTGTGGGAACTGCCCCCTACCCTAGCCCCCGCTGCGTACAGTCATGGTTTAGTGGCAAAGCAATGGCCTCGCAACTGTGAGGCCCCAGGATAACAAAACGTTTCGATGTGCTTTATTAGTGCCCTTTGGTGGGGCATTAATCCTCGTTACTGTCATTTATGACTTAAGGGCGTAGGTCCCCTAGTTGATAAGCATAGTAGCATACACATGCTTTAGCAGTCACGCAAAACAAACACTGGCAAATTATTATTCAATTAAATCTGAGAATGTATATTAGATTTATTAGGAATAATTCGTTGTCAAAATAATTCCATAAATTGAGGTTTAAAAAAAAAAGTTTTATAATCATAAACTCCCATGCGAACAATCAATTCTATCCTTCATGTTTCTCCACACCGCTTTTATCATTATACAATAACCGAAAGTAATTGTTTAATTCAAAAAAGGTTATCAGTTGAAAATAATCATGAATGTGACAATATATGACATCATCAAAGGAGGATGGTGGGTGGTTTCAAAGAAACCCTTGTTACCAGCTATGGGTGTAGTTTGAGCCGGAAACTCCAGTCGGGCTCGGATTCCTAAGCTGTTTGAGCAGTTCATGTAGAACTTGTACTCTGTGTATGGGTGAAGTCCTGACAGTGTCGCTGGTGGATGGGTTGTTATAGCAACGGCTCTGGTGATGCCTTCCCCACTGGTTATGGAGACCGAACATGTTTCGAAGAGACCAGTGTTGCCTGGCCTTGTGCTCCAAGTGATGTTGAGCTGGGTCGCCATTAAGGACACCACTTCAGGATTAAACAAAACTGGAAATGCAATACAAAAAAGAAGAAAAAAGAAGGTTAATTAAAAACAATCTTTAACGCTTATTGACGAATTGAAGGACAATCGATAAATAACTAGACACGTAGTCTACATTTCAGACGTACATTACATACTAACTACTCTTACGAAATGAATAGCTTAGTCATTGTTAGATAAACACTAATACGAAGTTTTACATGGTAAGACCTGAGCATCGTTGAAGACCGAAAATGTTTGATTCCAGATTAGATTACCAGGTTTATTTCCGACAATCTAATGTCTAATGATAGCCTTGAAGCTCCCATATTCAGGAATTGTGTTTATACTGTAAAAAACATTATATGTTTACTCCTGTTGGAGTTTTTTTTTTGCGGTAGAAACTTTAGAGGCCATTGTCATTTTATCTTAGACAATCGCATTTCTTCTGCTGACCTTGCTCTAAATGGGCCATAACTGCAGGGAGTTGTTTTATTGTAAAAAAATAGATTTGTATTCCTTTCATCTTTTCTTTGCGATAGAAAATAGTGGCCATTCTCATTCTTACTTGGACAATCGTGTTCTTCTGCAGGCCTTGCTCCAATGGGGCTAAAGCTGCAGGTCAACGGTCTATCTCCAGACGCTGCGCGGTACAGGTAAGATTCGCCAGAACCGGTCCCGTATACCACAGCACGAAACCTGGGATAGAATGCTTGACCCTCTGTGGTGGTCATCTGTTGACTTCGCAGAATGTATGATCCGTCATTGACCATTGTCCACTGAGAGCACATCCTTGTTCCGTCCATTATCTCCATAGTGTAGTTTTCCATCCATGTCACCTGTTTAATATAGAAAAGCTCTTACGAATATATAAATTCTATGGAAAGGTAGGCATCAATATGTGTACATTAAGTAATGTTCATTTCATAAATGTTTAGGAATGGAAATGCATTCTTAGGAGTCAGATTAAGGATCACCTTTAAATTAAAGTGGAATCCACACTTAAAAGAGTAATTAAACCACTAAATCTAGAGTGGATTCAACTCCCAACGAAGTGATCGCTAGCACAACTCCAAAATGTTTTCTACTCCTCCGACCGTAGACACTATAGTTTTACCAAAAAGGTCGAGGTTTGGAAGAAAGAAAAGTGTGTTTATTTTCTGCCCAACATGACTGAAACGTTTAGTCAAAGAAAATCATCTAACTGGTCGAAGCGTTGTTACACCTAAATATATATGCCATTGGTTTTTTCTTAGTTTAAAAATTTAAAGGATGGATACATAAGCCAAAGAAATAGTTCAAGATAGTTATCCCTATTTTTGTAATTTCAAATCTCTTAAGAAGTGTTTTCCTTTTTTCTCTATTGACCACTAACAGAAACTGGCTTGCAACATTAATAAGTCTTTTCTTCAGGTTAGGACAAATTTCTACCTTTTGCTATAATACAAACAGAAACAGATTACCGACAACGGTTGGAAGTCTTTGAAAATGGAGATGTTCTGGAGGTATTTGCATTCTGCCGTGAGTTCAAGATGAATGCTATTAACATGCGTGGGCTCTCCAGCAAAGTCAGGAACCGGGAAAGTTGCCTCCCAAACATACTGCTCAATCGGCGGAACCCGAATCATTGATGGGTCACTATTAGCAGTTCCGTCACTTGTTTGTCCTTTAGGATACTGCATAACGGTTATTGGTTTGTCAGAAGAGACAAACTCCATGGTTTGAGATGGGATATCTATTGTCCGAAATTCACTCATATTGAGCCTCAGAACTGTGTCATTATAGAGGACAGTGGTTCGATCGCGACCTGCTACAACTTGAAAAACATAACCCGAACCACGACTGACAAAAGGGCTCAGCAGGAACTTCTTTCCCCATGATGGGAACGGAGCTAGTTGTTCAGCTATATGGTCACAGTACTTAACACCTTCAGGGACGTTCGCACATGTCGTTTCTGCGCCTACAGCGATGGACGCGTTTGTTATGATTCTCGTTCCAGTGATCCCTGTGAACTTCGGGAGGAGCTGTATTGATTCAAATGGACGAAGGGTATATCGAAACACGTCACCAGAATTAAACGTCTCGCCAACAAACTGCACCGTAGAGGTCATATGAGTTTCGATAGAGACACCCTCCCCAAGCGACGATATTGTCACAACACCACTCACAACACTGCTATTAGTTACCGTTATTGTTGCTATGAAATATTCCTGGCCTAAAGTTTCTGAGGGCATCACGGTAAACACATCCGAAGTGTGTAGTTTAAGGTTGTAGTGAACAACAGTAATGGCTTTGTCGGAGGCCACATAAACTGTAGAATCAATGGGACCTGCAGTATTTAGGTGAACTAGATCGATTGGTAACGAGTACTTTAGGGGACCTGACCCCGGTGATAGCGTGATTCGTCTCTCGAAAGATCTTTCAGGAAATGATATCCGCACGGTGGTTGGTTTATTCGTAGTTCCTTGAAGGATCATACCGATGGAATACGTGGTGTTTTTTAAATTATTCGGCATGGGGGCAAAGACGAACTCTGTCCCACTTGGTGCACTAACAGAAGATGGAACAAACGCCGTCGTAGCTGCAAATATAATTTCACATGATAATGATTAATGATATTTTTTTTGCTGCAGTCCACGACAGTTCCAGGTATTGTATAAACTTACTATCAAGTAAAAATGCTTCTCACTATACATGTACATATATTTAGGTGTAAGTATATACAGTATTTTAAGTTTCCTCTAGCCTTGTGTACGCCTGCATAAGTTTTTCTTACCCGTAACTTAGAACCTTATACACTATCCATACAGATGGAGCTAGGTCAGTTAATTTCCTAACCGGGGGTGGGGGGGGAGTCGAATCCCAATGATGTGGTCATACGATATGGACACAGTGGCCCGAATTCACAAAGGAGGTTTGTCGACAAACCGAGGTTTATGTGCGTCATACGACTCGTTTTGACGCGTTTTTACAAACTTTGGTTTGTAAAAAACAAAAGGAGGTTTGTCGAAACAAAAGGAGGTTTGTCGACAAACCTGGATTTGTCGACAAACCTCCTTTGTGAATTCGGGCCATAGTGTTTATATTTATAATAAAATATAGACATAGCGTGTTCGCATTGTAAAACGTTATGGACGCAGTGCGCTTACATTATAATACGACATAGGCCTAGTATGTTCACATTGTCGAGACATTTGGTACTTTTAGATTTGCGTTGACTGCTACATGTGACGTCCTTAGGCACTCCTAATGAACCGGCAGAAGAATAACAATTTCAATTATATAACATGTCATTCGCTTCTCTTCTATGACTCTCAAGTGTTAGGTATTCCTTTAATTTCCTCTTAAAATGAGGATTTTTTTTTCTATTTCCTTTATATGACATTAGGAAGGGAATTCCAATGTGTTATGGCATTATAATAAAACGAATTCTAAGCGAGGACTACAGAGAGATCAATAAAGAGCTCTCGCGAACCTAATCAGGAAACTATTATAATTGTAATAATATAATTATTTTCCTTTGGTCACGCTTTGCGTGAGTAGATCATAATTGAACTATATCCACCATTCAGACAGAATGAACTGAATGTGTATTTTCTTTATATTATCTTGTGTTCTATAATACAGGCTTGAATAGAAACACACTAATAAATATTTGAATTTCTCTATTACTTGACTGAGCAGTGTTTTTGTTTATACAGTTCAATAATTGTAATAGAACCCTAGGTTTCCGTGCCAATACGAATCCTGTCCTGAAAGGGATCTAATGGAGTGATTGGAGCAATGCAATGGAAAATGAAATCTACAACATAATTTTGTATAGTTTTGATTATACTAATTAAAGGTAAAACAAAGTTTTGGTATGGGGTTATGAATTTGGTTCAAATGAACATTTTTGAAGCATATGCGTTGTCGCGGTTGAAATCGAGTCTAAAGTTATGAAATTGTAAATAATAAACTCTTTATGTTGTATAGCTCTCTCTCAAGGTCAAGATATAAATTAAGCTATGAAACAATGTTTCTTGACTAAAATCGACCGATAAGCTATTCCCGTTTGAAAATTATATATGACAACTACATATTCTGAGACTTTCATGGTCGCAGCTACCATTGTACGGCCGTAGACGCTATTTGAAATTTATCAAAATTTACCGGGAGCACCGGTAAATTTTTATACTCCATTTTTCTCGAAAGCAGAAGTGTTTTAGGGGCAAAATTTTCGTGTGTTTACAATACATCCACAGGGTCATCCACATATATCAAAATTGTAAAGAATCACTAACCACCCAATTTTCAAAATTTCCCAAAACTTTGTATTACCTTTAAGAAGTCGTAAATCAATTGCCTAAATTGGATTGTGTTTTAAAACATTTCATTGGTTATATATCTACCGTCTATTATTTTTTCTTTACGGAGGAGCATCGGACAATCAATCTACATGAAAATATCAAACTCTCTCGACAATATAATTTTAGGAAACAGCCAAAGTTGGTACAATTTTTTTAAAACTGAATTACGAAAGGGAAATATATATTTACCGAACATGACGAAAAGAAGATAATTGAAGCAGGCAGGTGCTCTGAATTCCATATCTAAATGGAAAGATATTTGAAGGGGGAATTACTTCAGAAAGAATGCTGCTACTAGATGATAAAACTTCCTTAAATTTCAGGAATTTGGCGTTAACGATATTGACGAGTAGTACTGTCAATGTCAGATCGATGCTGCAAAAGAATGATCCCTCCGTTTATAAACGATCATGTGACTATGAACGAACACTGTTCTCAACCGTCATAAAAGAATGTAAAAATACCATAACCTACTATTCTTTCGCAGTCGATTGGACGAAATATGAAAAAAAATTAATGAACACTTAACCGGAGAAACATGAAACTTAGAAACTTAACCGAAAAAATATTGTTAAGAGGAATTGACACTCTCAACTATTCAAGAGTATCGTGACAAAAGCCTCTTCAATAATCTGAAGAGGCTCAGAGTGGTTTGATATGATAATTTGATCAAAGGAACCTCGATGGCAAGCATTGAGTTTCGCGTATACGGTTTCCTTATTGCCCGCGTCACACTGTCCCGAAGTTGACATAAGATGGACACACGATGAAGGAAATTTGAACTTCGCACGAAGATGGCCCCGAACTTGGTCAACAGCCAACCAACAGCCGAAGCAAGTACGATGCCTACAGAAGGGTTACACAATGGCACCTGAACCACTCACGAAGGCAACACGAAGATGTGGATTTGTAATAAGAAGTGTACCCGCAGGCCATACAATAGATACACGACGTCGTATTGAGAGTACGATGCGTTCCAACTAGGTCACTTATGTTATTCTTTGTTTCTTCCTTCTATCACCTTCTCTTATGTTATTCTTTGTTTTTATCATTCTATCACTTCCTCTGTCTCTCCTTATGTTATTCTTTGTTTCTTCCTTCTATCACCTTCTCTTATATTATTCTATGTTTTGTTTTTATAATTTTAACTTTCTATTTCTGTCATCCTGATGGTATTCTTCGTATAAGATTTTGGCGCACTGTGATTTTATTACCTGATTTAATCACCTGATCTAAAAAAAATGGTCACGTGACCGACGAAAGCACCGACGTGAAAAATCGAAAGCACTGCCGCGAAGGGAACGGACATGAGTTGCGCAACGTCTCCACGCTCCATTACCTCGTAGTAGCCGACGTCGGGTGCCTAAATCGAAAGCTCGCTATTAAGGCGTCACGTGACCCCCCCCCCCCCCGGATGGTATAAAACCTTCGACCGACGGTGGGAAATTTAATCGGAAATTAATGATGCTTAGAGCAGGGGCGTCGGAGCGACTTCCAAAATTGGGGGATGGGACAAACAAAAAGGGCACTTTCTGGTTTTAAAAAAAGGGCACCTACGAAGGGAAATCTCAAATCGAATATATACAATTTGTTAGACATTGGTATGTACACCTATACATTGTGGTTAACTTAACAGGGATGCTTTCAATATTTATTTCTCTTTGTACATCCTACAATATATTGTTTAAGCATCATACTTTGCAGTTGGGTATGATGGTCTGAATATTCAAATGCGAGCGAGGAAAAATGTAAAGATTTGTGAGGTCGCAGTGCAAAAAATTACATCTTATAAAGAGAATTAAATCCAATGCTGATGGGGTTATAGTCACATTCTCATAACGGAAGACTGACGAAAACCTTTGATATGTAACATAATTATATCATCTATGAAATTAATGAGAGTGTAGCGAGCGAGCTTTGGGAGAAATTGCCCTTAAATATTCACTTTAAATTAGGGGCACCTTTGAAGTAGAGGAAAAGGGGACACTTATCGAAAAGGATAAGACACTTATTTCTTATACCTGAAAAGAAGCACTCACCAGGGATTAAAAAGGCACTTATGAGAATGGTAAATGGAAATTTGTCGACGGAATTGGGGCACCCATCAGATTTTGATAGAGGCATTCATAAGAGTTGAAACTGGGAATCAACGAAAAAGAGATAGGTCTGTTATTAGAAAGGAAAAGGGGCACGTATCATTGTTAAAAAGGAAAGTGTCAGAGGTGTAAAGGGGCATTCATCGCCCCTGAAAAGAGGCACTGACTTAATATGAAAATGGGTACTTATGAGAATGAAAAGGGACACTTTTAATAGTTAGGAAGGGGAAGGAGCTCTTTTGTTTTAATGGGGGGTACTTATACGGAAAATGGGGCACTTTTTAGATTGGAAAAGGGGCACACGTGAAGATAAAAGGTGTGCTTATGGGAGTTAAAGTGGGTAGTTATTAAAAGGGGAAGAGGCACTTCCTATAAAGGAAAAGAAGCACTGGTCAAAGTAAAAGAGGCACCTCTCAAATAGAATAGGGTTACTATCAGAGCTGAAGGGGGGCACTTGTCAAAAGTGAAATGGGCACTTTTAAATGGACCCTTTGCTCTGTAAAAAATGGCACTTCTTACGAAGTTATACTTATAGGGGCACTTTTCCTCCGTAAGAAAGGGAACTTTGGGGGTACTTAAAAAAGCCTCTGGCTATGAAGCTGGCTTTTTATATTCATTTATTCATTCATTCAAAATGGTTTATTTCAAATAAAACTTTCATCGCGGCGTTTAGCCGAATTACAAACAAAGTTTACAAACAAAATTAGAAACACATAATTAAATATAAAACATTGCATAATAATAATAAAAATAATTACATTTGTAGGGCGCTTTATACAGATGTTTCTAAGCGCACAGGTGGTACTGTCTAACTTTTAATTATTCAACATCTCTAATACCTTAAAAGCAACAAAATAAAATGAAATATTACTAATACAATGCAATACAATACAATTGAGTTGAATGGAATTAACTACTTGTGTGCGCCTCCAGTAAACTATAACTGATTAAAAAGGTGGGTTTTGAGAAGGGTTTTGAATGAATCGATGGATAAGGGCATTTTGAATATGGGGTGGGAGTTTGTTCCAGAGGGCGGGGGCAATCGATGAAAAGGCACGGTCACCATAACGGGTTTTTGTTCGTGGGCCGTGAATTAATTGCATGGAGGAAGATGAACGGAGGGATCTGGCAGAAGAGGAGGATCGAAGAGAGACTAGGTCAAGAAGATATTTAGGGGCAAGGTTATGTGTTATTTTGTACGAAAGAAGTAGGATTTTGAAAGTAATGCGAGAATGGACCGGTAGCCAATGAAGTGAGCGAAGAACGGGTGATATATGGTCATATTTCCTACTTAATGTGATCAATCTAGCTGCTGAATTTTGGATGCGCTGGAGAGGAGATATATGAGAAATTGGGAGGCCGGCAAGGAGGGAGTTGCAATAGTCCAGATGGGAGGAGACGAAGGCGTGGACAAGTCTTTCAGTGGAGGCTTTGTCAACCAGTCGCCTGATCTTTCCAATTTTGTAGATGCCCCAAGATGCAGATTTGCAGACGTTTTTGATGTGCTTTTGAAGAGTAAGATGTTTGTCCAATGTGATGCCCAGGTCTCTAACATATTCAGAGGTCTTTAGTACACCCTCGTCGGTTGTCAGAACTGGTAGAGGCACTGTGCTCCTGAACTGTGAGGAAAAATGGATCAGTTCTGACTTGATATATTGAACGTGAAAAACAAATTCAGTATAGATACGAGAAATATAGCTTATTGCAACATAATGTCCACGTTACCATGACACATGGGAAACGCTTGAGCTACTTAAATTCATCTGTCTTCGCCGACACCGTGGTCCCATCTGGATGTCATCGTACCATAATACGCAAGCTACACGATGACATTGCGAGGGTTTCACGTAGTCGTGTTGCCTTCCGAAGACATTCGGGCGGCTTCTTGTTTCCTTCGTATTGTCTTCGTGAGGCGATAGGTGCCCGATGGCACCGATGATCACACGAAGTTATTACGAAAATGACACGATATGACATGATGCCCTCACGATGGCCTTACGAAGGGCAACCTGGACTCACGAATATAACACGAAAATGAACCTTTGCAAGGTCTTCGGGCAATTTTTTGGCACGCCAAAGATTTTGCTACCGCTCACGAAGTTGCTGCCGGAGCCTGAAAAATCGACCGGCGGTCACACGATTGCCTCAGATGCCCTCACGAATGGCCCGATTTATGCCCGCGTCACACTGTCCCGAAGTTGACATAAGATGGACACACGATGAAGGAAAATTTTCAAATTCGGCTCTGATCGTAAACACATCGGGCCATATCGGGCCATTCGTTAGGGCATCTTAAGCCATCGTATGACCGCCGGTGCATTTTTCGTGAGCAATTGCAAAATCTTTGGCGTGCCAAAAAATTGCCCGAAGACCATGCGAAGGTTTATTTTCGTATTAATTATTAATATGGAAAATACATGGAGATTAGTAGTGTGAGACATTGGTCTTGTTGATAAGCGATTGCCTGGTAATTAGTAGGTATCGGGTTCGATCTTTATGTTATTTTTATCGTTTTTTGTTCTTCACCCCATGATATTGACCTGTCCATCTCTTCTTTTTTTATGGAGATACCCCCCCCCCCCCCCCCCCCCCCCCCTCCCCCCCCCCCCCCCCCCCACCTCCTCAACAAAGGACAAATAACATATGATAATCTTTCTTTAACAAGCGACTCTCTGAATTAGTAAGTCTTTTGCTACATCTACAACAATAAGTATCAATATGAAAATATAGACATTGGTCTTGTGGATAGGCGATTTCCTGGTAATATGGACTTTTAGATTGAGTGGACGAGAACACGACGAACGCCGACTGATCATGCGTGTCAACGTACTCAACTGCCCATGTTGACTACAATAAGCGAGTTCGTAAATAGCTCGGGACCGCATGACCCCAAAATATCCACTTCCCACCTGTGCATTTTAGAATAATCACTGCCAAAGTGATGGAGGTGCTTCATGAATACCTTTTGTTTGCCTCTTGAGAAGAATACTTACACCTGTGTATCAGATAAATGTACTGTTGGTGCACAAATGAATACCGATTACATAACTTTCATGAGCACGATCCGATTATTCGTCCCAATGGTTTTACAATTTGGGTACGAATGACCTTTATCTGCCCATGCGCAAATCCTAATTACGAACTCGCTTTTTAGAAATCTTTTAGAAATTGCACTCGACGATATACATGCATGCAGGAAGTAACACTATGAACATGACGGACAAAGAAAGTGGACAAAATATACAGTTCCTCATTCTACCCTCAACAATTGCTGTGGTAGAACATCCCTTCACTGCTATTATGTAAAAATGTGTAGAACAGGTAATTATGCATGTGACACCTGTTCTACACATTTTTACATAATAGCAGGGAAGGGATGTTCCTTTGTCTACCTGAGGAACTGTATATTTTATGCGCACGCGGCATACTAGTACCGTACTAGATTTAGGAAAATCAAGTTTGACGCATTCTCGATCGCCGACTGAGACGACGTGACGCATGGGCAGTGCCGTAAAATGACGTCACACGTTGCAGTCCAAGCTTTCTACGTGCAAATCTAAAAGTCCCTCAAACTTGATTTTCCTAAATCTAGTACGGTACTAGTATGCCGCGTGCGCATAAAATATACAGTTCCTCAGGTAGACAAAGAAGGTATCGGATTCGATCCCCATGTTAATTTTATCGTTTTTTCTTCACCCCATGATATTGACCTGTCCATCTCTTCCTCTTTTTTAGGGGATACCCCACCCCCACCTCCTCAACAAAGGAGAAATAACATATGATACTCTTTCTTTAACAAGCGACTCTCTGAATTAGCTAGAATACGTCTTTAGCAGTGTGCGACATTAGACTTGTGGATAGGCGATCGCCTGGTAATTGAAAGGTATCGGGTTCGATGCCCAAGTTATTGTTATCAATTTTTGTTCACCTCATGATATTGACCTGTCCTTCTCTTCTTTTTGTAAAGAGATATCCCCCCCCCCCCCGCCTCCTCAACAAAGGAGAAATAATACATGATACTCTTTCTTTAACAAGCGAGTCTCTGAATTAGTTAGAATACGTCTTTTGCTACATCTACAACAATAAGTATCAATATGGAAAAAATACATGGAGATTAGCAGTGTGAGACATTGGTCTTGTGGAAAGGCGATCGCCTAGTAATTGGAAGGTATTGGGTTCGATACCCAGCTAGTGTATTTATCAAAATATGTTTTGGGAAAAAAAGACTGATGTTAAAGCCATTTTTATCTAATTAAAAGTACATATTTATTTATATTCTTTTTTGGGGGAAGGAGCCTGATGAATGGCTGCGCCATTCGGATGGTAGCTTTAGCCACAAAGCCATGTCCCATTTAAAAACTACATTCAAGAGTACCTTATTGCCAGGTTTTTAAAAGTAATACGTTTACAAATTTACCATCCTTGTATTTTCCTTTTTTGAAATGACACTACATCCCCAGTTTATTCTTTTCCTGTAGGGAAACTGAAAGTGCTTTTCTCCCCAGACAAGGAGGAAGAGCCTCTTCATTACCTTTTGGAGCAATACATCAAAATAATACGGCCATTGTTGCAATGTCAGGAATGCTACTTGGACCTCTTTTGTAATCCTTGTATTTACACAAATATTCGCTCGATGAAGGGAGGTTCGGGATTTTTTCCATTCATTAATTGAAGCCATGTCAGAAAGAGCTGAGTAACTTGTAAGGTAACTATTTAAATATTTCAGGTGCAAGTTATTGAAAACAGAATCAAATAGCCAAGCTTCCATATTCATTGGTGCCATGTTATAGAATTCGACGCATACTAAATTGAAAAGACCCGTTTTCTATTCATTAAGCTATGTTAGGGAGCTACGCAGTGGCTTTTCTTTCAAGTCATTATTCGAAGCCATGTCAGAAAGACCTAGTAGCTTGTTGCATAACTATTTAAATATTGCAGATGCAAGCTATTGAAAACAGAATCGAATAACAAGCCTCCTTATTCATTGGTGCCAAGATATAGAATTCGATGCATACTAAATTGAAAAGACCCGTTTTCTATTCATTAAGCTATGTTAGGGAGCTACGCAGTGGCTTTTCTGTCAAGTCATTATTCGAAGCCATGTCAGAAAGACCTAGTAGCTTGTTGCATAACTATTTAAATATTGCAGATGCAAGCTATTGAAAACAGAATCGAATAACCAAGCCTCCTTATTCATTGGTGCCAAGATATAGAATTCGATGCATACTAAATTGAATAGAACCGTTTTGTATTCATTAAGCTATGTCAGGGAGCTATGCAGTGGCTTTTCTTTCAAAACATTAATTCGAAGCCATGTCAGAAAGACCTAGTAGCTTGTTGCATAACCATTTAAATATTGCAGGTGCAAGCTTTTGAAAAAATAATCGAATAACCAAGCTTCCCTATTCATTAGTGCCAAGATATAGAATTCGACGCATACTAAATCGAAAAAGAACCGTTTTGTATTCATTAATCTATGTCAGGGAGCTCCGCACTGGCCTATATTGTCATACCACGTAACTTTAAGAGAGCAGTTTGCAAAATAAATGAAAATAACATAAAAACTATCTGTTATCAATAACTGAAAGAAAAAAATTGGGGGGGAATCTTGACAACATCGGACTACAAAGATAATGAAAATATTTATGTATCCCGAAAGCCTTATATGAGTAAATCAGTATATTTTGTAAAGTCATTAACATCAGAAATTGTTAACTACTAGAAGCAAACAAGATTGAAGCAGCGAGGCAAAGTGGTCTTGTGGATAGGACTGGTCGCTTCACAATGCAAAAATTCTCGCAAAAACTTGGTTCGAGTCCCAGCTATGACTTTTTTTACCCATGTTATTTTCATCATTATTTTCTTCTTCATCCCATGATATTGACTTGTCCATTTCTTGTTTTAAGAATCCAACCCCCCCCCCCCCCCTACGCTCTCAACAAAGTAGAATATAAGATATGATACTCTTTCTTTAACAAGCGACTCTCTGAATTAGTAAGTATTTTTCTACATCTACAACAATAAGTTTCAATATGAAAAAATACTTGGAGATTAGCAGTGTCAGACGTTGGACTATCAATCCACTTGCTATCAACTTATGAAGTACGTGATAAGGACATCCTGGATTTTTATTATAAAAAAACATGATACCTGACCCTGATATTGGAGACACCTTTTCCTATGTTTTGATGGGTCTCAAGGAGCTGAAGAGTAAACGGACTTTCTGTTGTTAGCTTATTCTGTTTACCCCCCTCCAATAAAATAACAAATCCCAGAAGGAAACATAACGTGGTCAGGAAAATGACGGTGTAGTTCAGAGTATCAGGTATAGGACATAGAGGGATGGGGGGCGGGGTGAGTTTTCCTCATCAGAGTCATCTGAACACAGAGTTTGACCAACTCGGTTTTAGCTGGTATAACAACGTGGCGTATATTCTTTTCTTTTATGCTTGCCCAACGAAGCAGTAATCGCCATGTACCCAACTTTAACCGGGTTGCATGGTCGAACTCTCCTAATAGTATAGTATTAATGACTGCTTTGAGAGAAATAGTTGTTTTATTACGCTCAAGGGAAGGTTAGAATTGTGCTATTCCCCGAGGCTTGCCGAGGGGAATAGCCCAATTGTAACCTTCCCGAGAGCGTATGAAAACAACTATTTCTCGAATATTAAAGCAGTCATTAATACTTTTATATGCCAAAAAAAAATAGACTAAAAAATAAAAAATAAAAAATATTTTTCAATTTTGTCGAAGACGGGTTTCGAACTCTTGCGTACAACAAAAGGTGTATCGAAAACCAACGCTTAGACCACTAGGCTATCGCGCGACGTTAACATGCTCGGCAGTTTTCTCCAATATATACATTAAAATGGATTGAAAACGGCTCTGCGTGAGGGATGCTTCGCAAAAGCTCCATGAAACGGGCCCTTCTTTTACTTTTGCAATGCATATTGGCACGAACTTAGATCAAGATCTATCGGCAGATGTTGTTTTTTTGTTTTTGAGAGTTTATTTTCGTCTTCATGTCAACAATGCAAGATAAAATTGTCGGTAAGATCGATCGAGATTCAATTGTATTGAAATTACCGACCAATCCTTCGCACACATTACGGTATCCTCCATCGCTCAAACCATTTTTTAACATGTAAACCTATGGGGTAACCATGGAGTAACCATGGTTATTAAAAATATTGAAATGTTTTATGCATGGTTACCGAGAATTTTACAGGAACAGTTGAAGTTTATGAATGCAATTCGACCAATCAGATGGCTGGATTTCTTAAGTGAGGTATATAATCAATATTACTTCCTGACCCTCATGCTATATGCTCGATGGCTAAAATCGCCAACCCATTTCACCCATAAGATTTTACCCCCATTGCATGCAAACATGGGCGTAAATCCTTACGTAATACCTATTGTTCAGGGGGGGGATGAATGAATAGATCATCCCCCCTGAACAATAGGTATCAATTGCAGATTTACGCCCGTGCATGCAAATATATACAGCAAAATACTTCTGGTTTATGGTTCACTGCATTGTATATTGCTATCATAATGCTATAATAAAACCATGCGGGTAGCCTTTTTCTGCATGATGGGTATTTGAATGTTCTTCATTGCCATAAGTGTCACTCATTTTAGTGTTGGTAAAAGTCTGTATTTACATTATAGTCTTAGAAGCAAAACGAACATAGGTAAGAATATAGGCATTAACAATATTTTCTTTATTTGGTGGAACTTAACTGTATAAAGTAACAAGAACACCTGCGTTGTCTTACATGACAAACATAAATAAAACAAGGAGCCTTGGAAAAAAGAAAAACCAGATCTTGAGAATGAATGCTATGTTTACTTCACTACTTTTATATTCAGTTAATATTACAACATTACACATAGAAAATAAATAGATTTGACTTGTATACCAATGTCAATAAAACTAAATTTCTCAATTAATAAACTAATTACCGACTGTTATTGTTTGATTTAAGTTGTTATCAACACAATTTTAAAAACAACAATATTTATAGAAAAGTAATTAAAATGATTAATCCACTCTGACGATAATGTGACGGTCCCTTTATGTGGGTATTAATAATAGCCTTCAAATTAATGAGAAGAAAAAAGTACAAGGAAGTAATTATGATAAAACGATGTTATTATCAGTATATTTAAGGTAACATTTCTGTGTCAACTCTTCAGTCTTTATCATAATGTCATCTCTTCTTTCATTCGAATCATTATCATCATCGTCAACATCATCATCAGTATCATCATCATCATCATCATCTTCATCTTCATCATCCTCATCTGCATTGCCAATATTACCTTCATCGAATTTTGTATCTTCAATTACCTATTCGTTTCTGCTTAATAAATGTGTTAATCTATTTCATGAGTTTTGTCTGGGGCTGTCGTATTATCAACCAATCTGCTTTACAATGACAGTTCTCCTTCCGCAAATAATTGTATACTATTTTAAAATGTTTGAACAAATTTAGTATTTATGACAGTTTATCATATCATTTTTTTAAATAACAAGTTACATATATATGTATTTGCTTATTTATGATTCATTGTCAGAAAAATACTTATTGTACTTCATATCATTATTGTTATCGAAAAACTGTGTACTTACATGAATGCAGAAGAAAATCAAATCAAATCAAATCAAATCAAATAATCAATTAAATGATTGTGTGGTGTTATTCGCCCAAGGTAACCACACCAATATCAATACAGCTCTCTCTACCCGGGACCAGTCCTCTCGCAAAGGATTCAGGAACCTTCACCAATATACCACCGTGCTCCAACTGTAATACATGGCACATTGACTATTGTTCATGTCCTTTGGCGTATCATTCATGTCTTTTGGCTTATAAGTAATGTTTGTTGGCTTATAACTTTTCCTTCTCTGTCTTTTCCTTCTTCCTGTACGATTTACTGTAGAAGTTGCCGAAGAGGAGAACCATGGATATCGCGTATAGAAAGACGGCATAGTTGAATCCTTTTGGGAACGAGCATTCAACGAAGATATTGAAACCGGTGTGGAATAGAACCAGGAAGAACTGGACCTATGTTAACAAAAGATATGATGATAAATATCAATTACAAAATAAAAGAAACTGAAAATCATCCTATACCGTTCGATTAACCATGATACATACCAAATATATTAGTTATTCATTGAATGTGTCTGAAAATATAAAGAACAATTGAAAACAACAATGCTATTCTCGAGTATAACAGCCCTCTACAGTTTACGTAAATTCAACCAATACAAGAATTAGGAAGCTCTTTGTTGCGGAATAGATACACTTTGGGTACAAAAAATAAGATGAATAATGGACATGTACAGTATATTCATCGCTTAGAGACATTTGTATTAAGCGCTATATAAAAATTAAATGTTATTATTATTATTATCAATATTCGGTCAAAACGAGAAGAAAGGTGAGAGAGAGTGTAAATAAATTAATGAGTGTTTGAGGAAAGATGAAACCTATCTGTGAAAAATGAAAGCATATTACACTTGTGCCGATATTTTACGCGGGAAAACAAAATTTGAGGCCCAAACTCCCGCGACATCAAGGACCAGGAAAGTGGATCATTTCACTAGCAAATTTAAAAACCTGCTCATTATTTTGAGGTTTATGGGTGATGCAAGATGGATTTTTTTGTTTTTAATGTTTGAAATACATTTGTAAGAAAATAGATAAGTTGTGTTTTCAACTCCTGAAAACATCTTCGTAGACATTTCCCATAAGTTGATGGGAGGGCTTCCCCCCACGCCGCCACTGTAAAAGCGCCGGAATGGACCCTAAATAGTATAAACTTACCAGCTGTATTTGTGTAAGATATTTTTTCCATGTCAAATATTTCTGCATGTGCGGCCCTAGGGCAGAGAGGGCGTAGTATGTGTACATTATCACATGCACAAAGCAGTTGAACATCGCTAAAAAGAAAGCTGCAAGAGAGAGAGAAAAGAACACGTTAATTAATGGGCCTGGAGTTGCATTATTCGCTTATATTCTACTTTTTTATCGACGACACTATCTTCGGAATGATTACAAAAATAACAACATAATAAAAAGCAGCATGAATGTTTACGCAAAGGGAACAGAACAGACTATATACAGTGCGTCCTATAAAAAACGAAACCGAGAATTATCAATGTTTTATCATAACTTAATCACAATTATAATTCATAAATGAAACATATTGGTAAATCTTAGATCCTCCTCTTTCATTTGACGCAACTCTATTATGATGCATATTTCCCGCATGAATGACTAAAATCAATTTGAAGAGAGAAAACAAAAAAGTCATTTGGCGGACGGTATCTGAGTTTCAAAGAGAAAATCACATTTTTAGAAAGTTCAGTTCCTACCCTTTCATATGACACGTCAACCAGCAAAAATGAGCTAGGAATAAAAAAAGTTCTGTTTGTTTATACGAATTCGTTTTAACTGGCTGCCTGCCGTAGCAACAAACAGAATTGACAAAAGATTTAACTCCGTTTCGTTGACGATCAGCCATAGACAAATAACTTCATGCATGGCTGATTGTCAACGAAACGAAATAGGTTTTGTCCAAAGCGACCTATTCTTGGCCATACGGTATAAGGTAATATTTTATTCAGTCTCGCGTGTCGGTCTCGTTCACCCAAATGGCCGAGATCGGCAGGTGATAAGTCGGTTAGCGATTTGGCTGAGGTATGTCTCACTTAGGACTCGTTCGCGTATTTGAGGTTTTACAGCGTTTATACCACAACGGCACCAACGAGAGAAACAACCGATGGAACTAACACGTAGGCTACACGTTACATTGCCCCCCAAATGACCGAGATTCGGTCGCTTTGAAGTCGATAGGTGTTAAGCCTAATAAGGCCGGGGGGGGGGGCATTATTCCCCCCCCCCTCCACGATTTTTCTGATTGTTCTGGAACGCTTACGGATGGCGCCCCGCCGCCCGCTGACTTTTTTCTTTCGAGTCTTGCGCATCTTTTAAAACATTTTTTTGTTGAAAATCGGACCTGCAGTTACAAAGTCACGTGACCTTTTGTATGTCAGCCCGAAAAGTCGCTCATTTTCGTGATTTGTGTACAAAACATATGGAAAGGTAATTTTTCCTAAATATGTGAATTTTATGACCTTATTTGCATAAATGAGCATAAATATGCAAATGAGTGAGTTTTCCAAAAGATTAAGTTTACCATAGTATTTTATACACTTCACCTGACATGCGTGCACATTTTCGCGGAGATCGGCCGTTTCACGGCCGCGATCTTAGGGGTGGGGGGAGGCCATAATACCCCCCCCCCCCGGCCTTATTAAGACCTCAAATAGCCCGGCCTTTTTAGGGTTAAGTCGGTGAGCGATTTGGCTGAGGTATCATCACACGTTCGCAGCGACAAAGTAAGAACCTCAACATTTAAATAATATTAATAATCATAAAAACGTGGGGTTTCGTTGTATTGGGATCTGGTACACACAACCTCCTGTTCACTTACACTGTCCACCGGCTATGAATTTAACCCCCAGCCACCAGTTGACGATCATGGTGCTGTGATGGTATACGTGAAGAAAGGTGACTTGGTTGTTCTTCTTTCTCAGAACAAAGAAGACGGTGTCGAGGAGCTCGATGATCTTGGAGAAGAAATACCACCAGCATACACTCGCCATCTGTGGGGAGACAAAAGATATGACGTCACGAGTGCCGTATTCTCTATGTAGGGTCAATTGTTTGGTTAATGGCATAATAGAAGTTATGTTGAATTGTATGCATATTACACTGTTGGTCATAATGGTGGAATAATTTTTTTTTACCCCGATTTATGGAAAGATTTTAACAATGATTTATTCCTACTAGATCTAGATAATAGTATACATTCTCAAATTGTATTGAACAATAATTTGTGAGTGTTTGTTTTGCGTGACTGCTAAAGCATGTGTATGCTACTATGCTTATCTACTAGGGGACCTACGTCCTTAAGTCATAACTGACAGTAATGAGGAATAATGCCTCATAAAAGGGCACTAATAAAGCATATCGACACGGTTTTGATCCTGGGGGCTCACAGTAACGAGGCCATTACGATTACCATTATGATCAACAGTGTATATACCTCTATTTTCTGAACATGCTCAAAGGAATTGAAACGCACTTAATTACTTGTTGACTTTGCCTAAATACATTTTGATATTTCCTCGTCCTCATCTCAATTCTCATCTTAACTACACATTTTAATAAATGTATTAAATTTCATTACGAATTCGTGTTGTATACAGCATGAGAGCAAGAGAGGAAGAGAGACAGAGAGACAGAGAGAGAGAGAAAGAGAGAGAGGGGGAGATAGAGAGAGTGAGAGGAAAGAGAAAGAGAGACAGACAGAGAGTGAGAAGAGAGAGAGAGTGAGAAGTGAGAGAGAGAAAAAAAAAGCTAGGAAAGGTCTACTTTAACATTTTAAACAGATAATAAGATAAATATAACGGCACTCACCCTCAATGCGAGTGGGTTATTTGAATAGTCGACAGGATCACACATGTAGTTATACTTGGCAAGCAAGGATGACATCCGAAACTACAGGGAATAACAATTATGTTAGATATTACCAACAGTATAAATACGTTTAACCATTAACATGTAAAAGAGTGGATGAAACGGAGGAGGTCATTATTTTGTGATCTTTTAAAATGTAATGAAAGATGATAGAAAGTGGCGAATTGTCAAGGTATACGCTGACACTAAGCTGTTCAGGCCTTCAAACTTGTTCGGTTAAGCTGTCTATTAATTTCAATTAGTATGTTTATTATGTTCCTCAAAGCATTATGTAATTCCATAGTCATAATATCCAGCTCTAAAAATATTAATTTCTTTTCTTCCCCAGTTCTTGAATATCAAATACTGAGCAAGTCGTATTGTAGTCTTCCGTATTTCAAAAAGTTCGACCACACCACTGTCAAGAAACAATCTTTCAATTATTTATATCTTCTCACTAAAAATGCATTTCCTTCAAAAATATAGAGGCGTCGTGGTCTAGTGGATACGTCGTCGGATTATGGATCACTCGGTTTGCTGTTCGAGTCTCGCCTCGGCACTAAATGTCCTTTGGCAGGACATTAATCTCCATTTGCACTCTCCACCCAGGTGTCAAATGAGTACCGATAGGAAGGGATTCCTTGAATGGTGTGAGCACCGAAATCGGTAGACTATCAGAGCCGGGGTAATATCGGAGCACCTTGAGCACCTTGCGTATTGGATTATGTGCGCTGTAAACAAAATTCAAATTAAAAATCGTTAGTATACTAATATTTTCCCCCACCTCATAGCACATGTAGAGTGAAAGCAAGACCAGTGCGGCATTGTAGAGGACCAGGACCGGCTTGAGCTCGAAGGGTTTCTGATTCTCCATCATCTTAGGGCCAACATTGAGAAAGATGAAGTAGGCAACCAGGATGAGAGTACATGGCAACGGGGACTGCATCAGCGGCCATTCCTCCACCCTTGCATCTGGTATAATCAGAAAACATGGGGGTTTTGACGATTAAAGCATATTTTTTTGTTTGTTAATTTTACGTCAACTATGGGGGGGGGGGAGGGCGTTTCATGAACAATTAGTAGGTGGTTTTCACCGTCTTTTTTCCAGGCCTCTTATTGGTCAAATTTAGTCAGCGCTGACAGTTGTCGGCGGACAAATGTTGATGAAAAGCCCCCCAGGGGGGGTGTTCTGATGTTGCAGAATTATAGGTTGCTTTCTTTAAAATACAAATGTTATGATAACTTCACAGAAGAATAGTATTGTGTTCTTATATTTGTACTGTCTTTCAGTAAATAAGGGTACTTTTGAAGACGTTTAATTAAGTTATTTGAATTGTACATAAATACATTCTGGAATGCTAAAAAAGGGCTAATTTTATATCTTGAAGTGAAATCAAGATCGACTGGATGATTTCCCCCTAAATTGAAACATTTATCTTTTTGTGGGAGGGGGGTATCTATATGCGTTTACCAAACACACGAGGAAATAAATGGTTACTATTATTTCCGTATTTCATTTAGTGAAAAACATTTTATTTGATATGACTAAATAAACTTACCTCCTTTTGAAAGAGTTGAGTTGTAAACGTCTGAAATTCTGTCTATGAATGACGTAGTTGGGTCTCCGTCGTGTAACCCCGATTGGTGATACTTTGCCATAGTTTATAAGATGATTCAGTGCAGAAAATTTTAGCTGGAAGAGAATTACACAAAAAATGTTGGGTTTCCATAATCTTGCGTTGCCATTGATGTATATTGTATGCCCATGGACAGGAGATAGAAATAGGAAGTAGTTGAAAGGGGACAATAATAAGAGAAAAGAAAGGACTGTTTTCAAATTTATATTTGCTGTAATTGAGAGAATGTTTATATGAATCTCGCGGTCACTTTCGCATTTAAAAGGGACAACCCCTGATATTTATACTTCAAACGATTTGTATTTGTTGATATAGTAATGCAGTTACAATCATGATTCATCAATCAATTTTCAATTAATACATGTAGTCGTATGTATGGGTCAACCTCAAATTTTAAATTAAACATTTATAAATTAGCTCTTGATCAGCTCACACCTTGCAAGTGTTTTTGTATTTGCTGTCCACATATGTCACATAACACTGATGGCTACAGAAATATAGAGAGACGGACAGGGAGAGACAGAAAGACAGAGATGGTTTTATTAACGATCATATCATATGAAATACAAACATAATAACGCATAAAGAAACAAAATACTTAGGTATTTTACGTGGAGTATTCTAGAGAAGAAAAATCGAAATCGAAATTACAATCAACGAAGATCGAGGGATCACCCGCTTCAACAAAGTACGTCTTCTACCTCGGGGTTTCAAAATAACCACAATATTGATTAAATAGTAACAATAATAATATAATTTAAAACGAAAACATGAGAGAGAGAGAGAGAGAGAGACAGTGAGAGGGAAAAGGGGGAAAAGGGGGCAGGGGACTAATAATTGATAATATGAATATTTCTCTTTAAAATAAATAAAACACGTAGAAATGTTACCTATTTAAAAAAAAGGTTAAAAAACATGATAATCAGAATTCCGACGACTAAATCAGCAACGGTCATTGAAATTGTTAAAACGTATGCCTACTTTCTTGCATTCTTTCCACCACGAAGGAACGACCTGTCTTTTTAAATAGGCTACAGACATCAAGCACTTCCTAAAACACTGTTATCTTGATATTATTAATTATTAACACTTTAGCGTCTAAACCGGTCTTATTTTCCAACGATAAACGATTCTGGAACTTTGATTATTAAGGTCTTGGATGAAATCAATGTTATTTCTTTAAAGCTTCCGATTTTTTTTTCAGATGGTAAACTATAAAGCAAAAGTACAATATTCGCATCTTCCATGTCATTCTGTGGTGATAACATCTGGTGGAATCACAATAGATTTGGGCAGATTACAGTTCAAAATGTTACTTAAAACGAAGAACCTAGGGTTACAGGCTTATTAATTACTGTTTTACACATCTTAGCTCTGTGCTTTTTACTGCAATGTTTACGTTGGAGCAACAAGTTCTTAGAACATTGAAGATGCGCTCAAACAGATTTATCTCCGGTTTACCTAAATTATCTTAAGTATATATTTGTTCATAGATATAGGCTTTTTGTAGAATCAATCCTTGTATTTGGGAAAGAGACTATTGCTCTAAATGGACAGGGTTAACGACAATTATGATGGAAACTGTGAATTGGGTCAAGTGACGATTAGCGCCAGGGAGGGAATGAGAAACAAAGGAAGAGAGAAGGGAGAACGTTGAGAAGTTACATGGAGAAATATAGAGTGGTTGATAGAAAGAGGAAATGGAGTATATACGGAAAGGAGTGAGATAGATAGAGAGGGAAAGAGAGAGAGAGAGAGAGAGAGAGAGAGAGAGAGGGGGGAGGGGACTAGAGATTGAGGGAAAGAAGGGTGGAAAGAACGAGATGGGTAAAAGAGAACAGAGAAATAGAGCCCATATGAGGGAGAGAGAAAGAAAGATGTAAGGACATGGGGAAAGGGTGAAAAGGAGGGAAAAGGAGGGATGGCAGGGAAAGTGAGAGAGAGGGAGAGAGAGAGAGAGAGGGGGGAGGGGACTAGAGATTGAGGGAAAGAAGGGTGGAAAGAACGAGATGGGTAAAAGAACAGGGAAAAGAGACCATAAAAGAGAGAGAGAGAGAGAGAGAGAGAGAGAGAGAAAAGGATGTAAGGACATGGGGAAATAGGGTGGAAAAGGAGGGAAATGGAGGGATGGCAGGGAGAGTGAGAGAGAGAGAGAGAGAGAGAGAGAGAGAGAGAGAGGGGGGAGCGGACTAGGGATTGAGGGAAAGAAGGGTGGAAAGAACGAGATGGGTAAAAGAGAACAGGGAAAAGAGACCATACTAGAGAGAGAGAGAGAGAAAGATGTAAGGACATGGGGAAATAGGGTGGAAAAGGAGGGAAATGGAGGGATGGCAGGGAGAGTGAGAGAGAGAGAGAGAGAGAGAGAGAGAGAGAGGGGGGGAGCGGACTAGGGATTGAGGGAAAGAAGGGTGGAAAGAACGAGATGGGTAAAAGAGAACAGGGAAAAGAGACCATAAAGAGAGAGAGAGAGAGAGAGAGAGAGAGAGAGAGAAAGAGAGAGAGAAAGATGTAAGGACATGGGGAAATAGGGTGGAAAAGGAGGGAAATGGAGGGATGGCAGGGAGAGTGAGAGAGAGAGAGAGAGAGAGAGAGGGGGGGAGCGGACTAGGGATTGAGGGAAAAAAGGGTGGAAAGAACGAGATGGGTAAAAGAGAACAGAGAAATAGAGCCCTTATGAGTGAAAGAGAAAGAAAGATGTAAGGACATGGGGAAAGGGTGAAAAGGAGGGAAAAGGAGGGATGGCAGGGAGAGTGGGAGGGAGAGAGAGAGAGAGAGAGAGAGAGAAAGAGAGAGAGAGAGAGGCCCAGGTCGAAATTCCAATAGGATCCTATAGCCTATTGGACCATCAGAAACCATTAGAGCTATTGGTGTCTATTGGTTTCAATAGGGAAAGTGAAATGATGGACCCACAGAAACCAATAGAAAATATCTAATGGACCAACACAAACCCACAGAAAAAATGCTGATGGACCAACAGAAGGCTTCTATTGGACCAACATCCACCCACGTCTTCTATGGGTTTCTGTTGGTCCATCAGATATTTTCTTCTATGATGGGTTTCTGTTGGTCCATTAGATATTTTATATGGGTTCCTGTTGGTCCATTAGAGATCTTTCTATGGGTTTATAATGGTCCCATATTCTGAATTTCCTAATGAAACCAATAGTCCAATGGCTTCTATTGGTAAATCAATAATGATAAATCAAAGATCGATTTTAACAACTGTCCACCAAAAAGGTATCTCAATTGCATTAACTCCATCACAAAGATCACTTGAAGTGAGTTTAAGAATATCCTTTAATTAACTGAAGGCTTGTACTATTCTATATAATAAACATACATAAATTGTTTCTTGGTTAGTATTTTATAGTAATCATTATAATCAATATATCTATTGCTAAAACGTGAATGTAGTTGTAACATGATCACACAAATAATCTATTGGTTATTAACTGCCTAAAGAAAATAAAAATCACAAAATTGATGTGCATTATCAAAAGTTACTTAACAAATTATGATAAATGTATTGTTCTGTGAGAACGTGTAAAGTAATCATGAATATGCATGAGATAGATTTAGCTGTTGGTTTCTATTGTTTCTATTGGTCTCATTGGTTTTCTATTGGTCCTATCGGTTCTATCGGTTTCTATTGGTCTTATTGGTTTCTATTGGTCCTATTGGTCCTATTAGTTTCTATTGGACCTATTGGTTTCTATTGGTCCTATTGGTCCTATCGGTCCTATTGGTCCTATTGGTTTCTATTGGTCTTATTGGTTTCTATAATTTCTATTGGTCCTATTGGTTTCTATTTCTATTGGTTTCTATGGGTGCTATTGGTTTCTATTGGTTTCTGATGGTTTGAATGGTCTCTATTGGATTCAAGTATGGGTCCAACAGAAACCAATAGACTCCAACAGAAACCATTAGAGACCAATAGAATTTGTCTAATGGTCTCTATTGGTCTCTATGGGATTTTCGACCTGGGGGGGGGGAGCGGACTAGGGATTGAGGGAAAGAAGGGTGGAAAGAACGAGATGGGTAAAAGAGAACAGGGAAAAGAGACCATACTAGAGAGAGAGAGAGAGAAAGATGTAAGGACATGGGGAAATAGGGTGGAAAAGGAGGGAAATGGAGGGATGGCAGGGAGAGTGAGAGAGAGAGAGAGAGAAAGAGAGAGAGGATATAGAAGGAAAGAAAAAACATGCGGGGTAAAAACAAGAAATAAAAGAGAGAGAAGAGGAGAGAGATAAGGGGATGGAGTAGGAGTTAATGGATTGAGATCAAAGAATATGCGTTATATCAAGAGTCCTGAAAAAATATTATTTCAATAAGATGAATAATGATAGCAAGTGACGTGTATTGCCGCATATAAAGATCTATTTATCAATGTATTTGTAGGAAATGATTGAACATAAAAATAATACAGTATCAGAATAGTAGAACTCGCTTTACAATACCCAACTGTACCTGTTACGATGTACATGCCAATCCGTTCGGCGTCAAGTGGGTATAGTAGCACGTGCATAGATCATAGTGGATCTTGCAGATCAATATGACTTGTGTAGATGCACTGGATTATCGAATTGCATAATGGTTTACTTGCCAAAAATATCTCACTTCTGAAGAAAATTCATACAAATATAATAATTTTATGAGCTGAAAATGTATAAATAAAGATAATCTTACCTTTTGTTGAGACGGTGTTTCAAAATCCCATTCCCCAATCGGTCAAGGATCTATCTCGTTTGAAGGCCAATACATCCGTACAGTAACTGCATTGCAAGAACCCTGGGCAATCAATGGGGTGGTCGGTTACGTAACGATTACGTAATAATATCAATAAATGTTGCGTCATGATGCGTGCCTATTCCACACGAGGATCCACCTCTATTTATCTTGAGTTGTTGATAATATTGATTATCATTTATTAAGGAAGAATTATCCAGATGTATGGTACTGTTATATCATAAGACCATCTCCACGATTGAATTGAATTGAATTTGAATTGAATTTCTTTATTGTCATGCACAAAATAAAATGAAGGCATAAAAATCGTCTTACGGCTCACATTTGTATAAAATATAACAAAACATTAACATATCATAGACAAATAACTACAAATAACATAAATAACATAACAATGTAATATAATTTAACCTCTCTGTTGAGAGCCAGGGGAATTCAAGCTTTCAAATTTTGCTTGAACGGAAAAGGTCAATTTATCTGAATTTGTCCACAGTTTAAATTTCAAAGTTGGTAGATTTACTTACTGAAAGCGCCACTGGATATGAAGTGTAAGATATTTCAGAGGACAACAGATACATTTTATGAACTTTCTTAATCACATTTAGCTCGAATAAAATAAGTATATAAGCTTGCAGAAATGTATGATTTAGGTTAATTTATTCATCAGACATTCAGGCAGAAAAGTACGTGTAACATAAAAACATTTCAGTCAGATACATAATCATTTGAGAGTCATTTGTTAGCATTTTATTAATATGAGCTGCGGCTAAATAAAATCCAACCAGTAGCAATCATTAGAGCAACAGTAAATGCGAATCTATGAATTTTTTTCATAAGTCTCTTACTAATTTTGACCTCACAAAATGTAAAACATTTGTAATTTGCATTTGTATACACCTATATAATAGTCATTTATTATTCTGAAACACGACAGTGCGCCACGCTTTTGAGTCATCATTTCAGTCTATTTTTTGTATACATATTTATTTGTTTTAGTTTTGTAAATGAATAAAGTATATTACCCTTCCGTAGTTTTTGTCACTTACAACACCAACACTAAAATCGACCCATTTTCCTAAAGTTTGAAGGTATTAACCGGGGGGGGGGGGGGGGGGGGGGGGGTAATAGAAGTATTTCATACATTACTTGATATAAATTGTACCACGAAGTAAAAATAAGTAATTCTATACACCTAATACGATCTTACATGGACGAATTAAACTTTCCAGAAGAAAAATAAAATCACCTTCTGAATTTTGATAATAATAATAAGGTCGATTAAAATGAGTTCATAAGACAGCTAGAAATATTTTTCTAAGATATTGGATATCATTTTAATAAGCATGTATGAAATTTACGAACAGTATTATTACTAAAGTTACGAT